>JAODAL010052351.1:0-26041 GCA_025379985.1 Phyllomedusa bahiana
AAATTTTTAAACAAGTGTGTTAGTAAAAGTCAAATTTTGTTACGGAAGTGCTATAACATGCCACATATATATACAGTCTTTCAAATACAGTCACTAAATATTGTAATATGTGATGACCAGTTTAATACTGCATACGTCATCAAAACAGAATGATTTCTAGTTAGAAGTGTCCCGCCAAGATATAGCATATCTTGCTCCATCCAGCCAGCTCCCCTGTGCCAAAGAGAGATTGGAAGTCTTTATGCCCTGGGACGCACGGGTTTTTTCCCAAAGCGCAGTCCCAAATTAAAGTCTCTAGGCCCCAGTGTAAGTACGCGTTTTCTCTTTTATCAGCAGTGCTCCCAGCACTAAGAGATAAACGTGAAAATTAGCCCAAAGAACTATGGACAGGCCTCTCTCCCCCCTGTTTATCATGTGTCCATTTCCCAATTAAACTTTAGTAGCTAAAGAGTGGATTTCAGATTTCTGTGTTTGAGCACTCAGGCTGGAGGAGGTGTTACTGATTTGCCCATGAAGGGTTTTGCTAAGTCCAAAAAAAAAAAAACATTGGGAGCGGAATCGAAGATCAAAAAAAGGCATAGAGAAAAGGGTTAAGACAGCTGTTAACATAGGCCAGACATGTGGCATATGGTGGGTGACATTGGTTCTGGGCATGCAGGGGGGTCAGGTCCCCATCGGCCCAGGAAGTGGTGGTCTTGAAATTAGGAATGGTCCCCACAAATGGCAAAGACAACAACGAGTGTGGTTATGATCTTCAGAAGCCTTTTCTTCTTCTGCTCTTCCTTCTTCAGGTTCTGGAAATGCATAGTAACTTTGCATCCAATGAAACAATAGAAGATTGTCATGAGGAGTAATGGAAGCAGAAAGCCTGGCACGGTGGTCATAATGCTGAGACCTCCTACCCAGAGTTTTTCATTTTTCTTGCTTGAGACACCACTAAAGTCCAGATCACAAAGGGTATGGTTGTCTTCAACACGTGTGTCACGGAGAATCAGACTTGGAAGTGCCAGCAATCCAGAGAGTAGCCATATAACAGTCAAGGATATAATCATAGTTGAGCGAGAGCGCAGGTTGGCACTGGACAGAGAGTGAACAATGGCCAAGTATCTGTCAAAGCTGAGGCAGGTGAGACAGAAAACACTGGAAAACATGTTGAGCAATACAAGGTAGCTGCTAATCTTGCACAGGGCAGACCCAAAGGGCCAGTGGAAGCCAAGAGCAGTGTAGGTAGCCCACAGGGGTAAGGTAACAACAAAAGCCAGTCAGAAAAAGGGAAGGTTACCTATGTGGGGTCGCGATCTTCTTTTTTTTGGGTTGGCTTTCCAGCGGTGAAGTTATATCCTTTCCCGCAGTCCCGACAAAAACCGCATGTAAAAAAAATGGCAGCAAGGAGTGAAGGTCCCGTTGATTCCGTAAAAGCTTTTTGTCATTTTGTTAAAACAAGTAGTCTTTTTGTAAATTTCTGTCTCGTTCTGCATGGTGAGTTCAGCCCGTGTTTGGAGGTGTTGTTTACTTTGGGGAGGGCTCCCGGAGGGTTTTCTGTTCGCTTGACTGGGTTTTTAAACGCCTTCACTCGTTTTTTAAAAGAATCCCTGAATCCCACCCCAGAAAGAAAAATTTAAAAGGGCCCAAAAGGCCACCCACTGACATCAATCAGGAGTCTATCCACATTATTTCAGCTCCTCCTCTACCATTCCCTCCCTCACTGTCTTTACCCCCCTTTTCCTTCAACACTGTGTACCACCAGTTATGCAGCCTGCCCAGGAAATGTCTATGTTTTAAAAAAAAATTTCTTTAAAAGCCAAAACTCATGAAAGTAATCCTGAAAGAATGAAATTTTTTTTTGTAATAGAAAAAACCCTGCGAAAGTGTGTCCAGAATATACATTCAGACTACACTAAATAACATCATCGTAGAGAAATCAGTTTGCTTGATGTCCCTGGTGGTGTTTGACTGTCCTATGATAAAAAAAGCAAAAAAATGGACAAAGTAGCTTCAAAACCAACGAAATGCAACAAAAATGAGAAATTAAATTGAATGAGTTGAGAAATAAGAAACAATAAAAGTTAAGATCAGGTTGCAGCATATTAAACATCCCAGGGATATGCAGAGTAAAGATATTCACAGACAGGATACAATCACAGGATACTTAGCAAATGTATACAGCTAGCAGGCAGACTAGACTAGGATTGTGCGCCATCTGAAGAGCAAGGATGGACATGTTTACATCTCGCTTTTCCTTTACATCATGAAATAAGCCTTGGCGTCTTCACATTGAAAATGACAAGCCAGTTTAGATCCTTGGAATATTTCTAAGATTCTCGTGAGATCTGAAGAAAATTTGCTAAAGTTCCTTAATGCATAACTTTTAATATAAATACAGTAGTCCCTCAGGTTACAATGGCCTAAGGGTGCGTTCCCACGGCACAGGACAAATACCGGCCAGTTTGCCGGCCGGTATTTGTCCTGTTTTGCGGCTGTCCCCACGGCCCTTCCCCTTCACATTGGCCAGCACAGATTCCGTCCAGAAACCGGACGGAAGATTGTGCTTGTAGAATGTTTTGCGGCCGGACCGCGGGCGGCAAAACCGCCGGATGGAAAAACTTGTGCAGTGGGGACTGCTGCACGGGTTTTCCATAGAGCACCATTGTGCTAATTTTCGGCCGGTTTTTCAGGCGGTCTGAAAAACCGAAAACCGGCTGAAAAAACCGGCCGAAAACCTTTTGCCTGGGACATCCCCTAAGGATAAAATATTTTCAACTTTCAATGGTTTTCCTGGGACATTTGTATGTTGAGGGGGGGGGGGGGGGGGGGTTTCAAGATACAATGTCCCAGACAATGATCTAACCAATTATCATAAATAATCTCTATAGAATATTTAATGACTATAGAGATAGATAGGTATATTAGTGAAACACTGTACATGCAGTGGTTGGTGGTCTAGTAGCGCCTCTCTACAGGACAGGGCAGTACTACATGTTCTGTACTGCTCTCTACATGCAGATGAGGACAGCCTCGTTTTCTGGTACATAGTGTATAAGGTACTTGACCTAAAGAAGTTCCTGTTGTCAACAACAAAGGGATTTTCAGCTTCCAGCAGCTCTTTCTGCCTGTTATATGTAAGGACTTGCTTCTGTGATAGTAATCTCTGTAACTTTCTTTAATCTCTTTAATCTCATTTTGCATTATGTTGGGTGACATTTTAGGGCTTCGGAACCAATTATCAGTTTTATAAAGAGTTATGTTTTCAACATACAATGGCCATCCTGGAATCAAATAATATTGTATGTTGAGGGACAACTGTATATAAAATTACTATAAAAGTACAAAACAGTATGGCCGACAAGTATGAACGGGGCTGTGCCAGAAGTCTGGCGTATTTTCAGACAGACATCAGACACAGCCCCATTCGCGATAACTTTAAATGTCCCCCACGCCAATGTCAGGTGCATTACAGTGCCCGCGGCACTTTGTAATGCGCCTGGTTTTGGGGGGGTGTGGGGGGGCGGGGGGGGCGGGGTGCACTAGAACCGTACGATGCTATAGATTTAGAGCTTTGCTACAGCATGTCTAGGGGCAGTACTGCTGGAACAAGTAAACCACTTTCAAAGTCGAATACCAGAGCCAGAAATGTTGTCCTAGTGTTAGATTGCTCCTGATTTATCATAAATCAGGAGCATTCTAGGCTATTATTATGCACATGAAATTTGGTGTTTAAATGCCGCCTTGAATGTCTAACTCATCATCCTGGACCAGAATCTTAGTGGGGTGTCTCCTGAAGTTGACTAGCATGGATGGACTATTAATCCAAGAGACAAAAAAGTTAGCAATATCCCTCAACTTGCCCCGAATTCTGTCCCCTATCACTGTCTCTTAACGGGGTAACCACCATGAAAAAAGGTGACCTTGTACTGATATCCTTATAGCACCCTAAAAAACCCCCTCTGATATCTTACAAAATCCAGCCGTGTCATATCCCGGGGTACTGGAATCATCAAGGAAGACGAAGGGAAGCCACAAGAAAGAGAAACCCGACCACAAAAATTTAGGTTTATTGTCTCACATATGGTAGGACTTAGATGTATGATCCTCCTCTATTGGATACCTAGTGGTATTATCTGTGATTTATGTTTGAAGATAGTTCACGGCATTAATAATTGTATTTTGATGTGATTGGTAAATGGAGTAAAGGGCATAAAGTATCAAAATACACATCTGATATATCTGCTGCCACTCCAGCTCTGCCCCTCTGGTGATGTATGGCACAAGACCGATGAGGGCAGTGATTGGCTGCAGCAGGGCTGCCATTAATAACCTCATGGCCCCATACAGCCAAAACATTTGGGCCTCCCACCCATCCATTTACAGTTCTTATCATGCACCATATCGGCAGGTCTCTATAAAAAAAAAAAAAATGATTAGGACCTAGCAGCAGTACTGTCCTGATGGTGCCCCTAGGCTATAGTTATCATATGGGTATATGGGCATGTCATAGTAACCAAAGACTAGAGGTGCTGGCACTGGACTGGTAGTGGATTTATTAGGGGACTAATGGTTCTCTTTTTCTTTCTGTTTCCTCTGTGTAGTCAATGTTCTTCAGATCTCATTAATCTCCTTCAAAGATGCTTAATGGTTTTTCCCCTGGTTGGGTGTGCCCGGTTAATGGCTTGTCTCTTTTACAGCTGTTGGAAAGATTTTTCATAAAAATGCCCCAAAAAACCACTGCATAGGTCATGAGGGCAGTTTTAGTTTTTGATGCAATTACTCAAAAACCTCACATCCAAATCAATGGGGCAATTTGTAAAAAGAAAAAACCTACAGAAGTTAAAAATGTCCCAAACAAGGGTTATGGGGAAAATTTAATGGTGGAGCGTTGCACTGTGTCTACCCTTGTTTATTTTTGGGCCTAAAATAAGAACCCGTACCCTGGTGTAGGTTTAAAAAACCAGCCGCTTGCCATTTTTTTGGCTCTTCCTTATCAAAAAAGTTTAAAAAAAAGCTAGAAAAATGTCTGAAGGTGTGGATAGGGCTTTAGGTTTCTCTCTGTATTAATATCAGAAAAGTGATAGTAATCTATTGATGTGTGTATAGAGAACTGGCTAGCCCTGTTATGGGAACAACAAAACCCTAAATTTCTGTGAAAAGCATTAAAACCCCAAGTAAAAGCAAAAAACGCATTAGCACAGTGAGGACTCTTTGCCCGCCCGGGAGGTCTACTCAGTCCGTCTAGCCCACCACTGTGGCCGTCTTGAAGATGTTGTGTAAGTGATGTAATGAGGAGGCAGGCATCATGTGAGCCAAGTTATATGAATCCTTTTTTTATATTTGACTCCACCTGGTGAATGTTTTCAGTCCCTGTCCCCAGAAAAATTTGGGGGAATTTGCAGGCTAATCATCTGTATGTGAAAAAAAATGGCAAAGGAGATGGATTGTCACTGAATTTCTTGAATCATATTGACTTGAATTCTTTGGTTCATTCGTTGATGGTGAATAACCCTTTATCTCATGTGCTGGTTCCCTGCAGACCTATTTCTGGATGAAGAATCTTTTTTTACACTGTCCAATCTCGGTATTTTCACTATCAATCACTATCAGGCATTTGCTAATCAGTAATAAAAATCACTTTGCAAATGATGCACAGAGTTCTGGATGTTGTATTTCTTCCTTTTTGCAGGTATTACCAAATTTTTTGTAGACATATTACTCATTTCCCACTTTCTCACTTTCACGCCTCGATCTGTAGGATCAGATTTCTAATGGTGTAACTAAAGCTTTGGGTCTTCCCTGCATACAGCTTGTGGTTGTTTTTCTAATTTTAGAAATCAAAAGAAAAGCATTGCTATCAAGTTGTTTTTAGCAGTGGGGTGTGTTAGAGATAGTGTCACATCTTTTTAGACCAGAGACAGCATTTGCTCTGATGAACCGCTTTACACCCTTGGGTGTTTTCCGCAGCACCTTAACGTATGGCAGCTTGCCTGGCAGACCGACCTTTCTGATGTATCCTTTGATTGCCACACTGTCCACACTAACTCAGCGGTAAGCACCCTACTGCTCCAGTAAACTGGATGTTTTTTTTTACTATTTTTTGACATAAAGGTTTTGTTCGGTTTTCCCACACTTGCTATTTGTTTCTCCACCCATTCCCCATTTCTTCATGCTTTTTGGGGTCTCTTGCTTTTCCCCTTTCCCATTTTGTTTTTAACAGGGAAAAAAACTATTTCTTTAAATTTTTTTTGGCTTCCTGCTTTGATGTTTTTAAATTTGAAACCCTTTTTAGGGGCCAATTAGATTTAATTAGTCGTGGGTCAGGTATTACCTGCCTATGGCAAATTCCCCTGTATTGCACTTACTGAACAGCAAGAAGGCCGTTTAAAAGTTGGGCTTTAGTTAAGAAAAAAGAAAAAATATCTTCATCGGGGTTCACCCAGTTAAAAAAGGTTGGGAACTATGGTTTAAAATAGGCACTATGTATATAATGAAGGTTTTTTTTTATTTAAAGTTTTTTTTTAAAAATTTTCCCTCAGTTTAATTTAAGTGAGTAGCACATTCAAACCCTCCCTAACTTTGGTGGTTTTTCCGGAAAAACTACATTGGGTTTAGAGGCATAAAATTTCCCAATTTTTTTGTGCTCCCCAAAAATGTAAAGTCTGTGACAGCGCCTGTTTAAAAATCTTTTGTCAAACTTTTAGTTCTTCTGTCCTCTTATATGCCCTATGAGACACTACTTTTATGGAGGCCTCCATAGGTGTCCATTCAACATCATGGGCGGTCTTTTCAGCCTCCTTAAAGAGGACTTATTGCCAGTCCTGACAGGTCTGTTTTTTGTTTTAAAAACCTGTTTTCTCCTTTAAATAAACAATTCTTAAACTTTTTTCCTTTAAAACGCTGTGTTTTTTGTGGTTCCCCTTTTATTCCACCCAGAAATTCATCAAACCCAAACTGTCAAAAATGGGTGTTACCAATTGGGGGTGCACCCCAAAAACAGGTTCGGGTATTGTCCCCAAACAGTGTGACCCGTCGTGTGTGAAGGGGGACCACCCCTTTGAAAACTGGACGTAAAAAACCCAGCTGAAATGATTTAAATAATAGAAATTTTTAGGGAAAAAAATAAACGAGTTAAAAAAGAAGATGATTTCCCGAATTTTAAATTTTTCAGGGAACAAAGTATTTTTAAAAAACCCGACAAGTCAGGGGGTTTTGACAGGCCCCTTTTCCCTTTTCTGGAAAGGGTTTTTTGCTTTTTCTGTTTTTTTATGGTTTTGTTGTATCATTTTTATATAAGGCGTACTTGACTTTTCTTTGGCTGCACACATCTGATAAATCTCAGTTTTGATTAGTTTATATAATAATTAACATATCTTCATGTATTTTCTATCTTTATTAGGATTTTATTTAAGTCAATATAAACTGCAGTGAACCATGTAGCCAAAGTACTTTTATCCTACAGGGGCATTTCAGTGGCTGGTATCAGTATTGTATGATAAGAGAATGGTGTAATAGAAACATCAATGTATATTCATTATAATTTATGTCCTATGCCATTGATATGATCATTACACAGCCATACGTTTTTTGTCTACTGTTATACTTATATTCCTAAAGTTAAGGGTGTTAGAGATTGTATGCTCAATACAGAACCCCTGAGGAAGCTGCTGGGGATTAGTTCTATGCATGGGGACCTTTCCACATGCATGTACATGGATCAATAAGGGTGCGGTAACTTCTTGTTGTACTTGTCTTGCACCTTAGCACAAATTCAGAAATCGTGTTTGACGTTGCAATTTTGGTGATTTATTCCCATTATACAGCATATTTTGGTGTATTTCAGATTATGTTTTTGGAATGTGATTTTTGTAGTGTTTTTAATCTCAGTGGTCTGATTTGTAAATTCTTGTAATATTGCCATTAAAATATCATTATATTATGGATGTGTTATCCTTATTTCAGTTTAGTAACATATATGGCTTTTCTGACATTTAGATGTACACTCCACTAAGTGAATAATGGTGCCCATTCTTTTTACTATATGAACTGTGCGCAATATAGGTTACACATTTATAAAAAAAAAAAAAAAATCAATTTCAGCTTTTTCAGGATCAGTTAATCAGGCTATTTTCTCTACATCAAAGTCCAGTAAAGCTAATCTAACCAATTCTGTGCAAACACAGGAGGATTATTGTGGCCCAGTTAAGCCCAATATAATGCAGTTAGGCCATAAGTCTAGGGCAAGCCCATACGTGTCACTTTTCACACCCTCCTCTCTTTAATACACCTTTGACAGAATCTTGTGCAGAGATGGCCTGCAGCCTGAAAACCCATTCTTGCTTAAAGGATCCTGCTCCAGTTGTAGGATTAAAAGGTGTGAAATGACTTTATTGACTCTGAAAGCCTCCCTTTAGGTGGGAGATGCACTGTCCCAGACGAGGCTTTGAAGTCCCTTGTGGATTTACCTTGAGTATCAGCTGTTAGAAGGTGTATATCCCAATGGAAAACACTTTTGTGTTCTCAGGGTGTCACCCTCTTTTGCTCCATAGACCACTCTTTGTCCTCTGTCCTCTTCAAGTTCACAATCCAACAGACAGTACATGACACCTATATACTATTAAAGCGACCCTTAAAGCTTCTGACAGTGATATTCAGACACAATGAAACCAGGGGCAGATGCGCTAATGAGTTATATTGTAGTCACTAGCTTCCTGTGTAGTCACCGCCGAGGTTAGAAATTAAAATTAAATCAATTGTGTAGCTGCCAAACAGGCACAATATGGTTCATCTTTGGGTGCACATTAAATAGTAATGGCAGGAACATATTTACCCCAAGGATGATTTTCCAGGAATGCCACACTTAAGATTGCAGATGTTCAGGAAGTAAAGGGTCAAATAATCATGTTTTTGGTTCATTGCTGATTTTTAAGTATGAGGCGTTCAGCCAAATAACAGAATCTGTAACTACCAAAGAAGACTAAATTAAATGACTTTTATGAAATAAAATGAGGTAATGCTGTATTCACACATACTGTATATATTTCATTTACTAATAGGAGATTATGTCTTTGAAAAATTCCGATCTTTCATTTTCTACATTCATAACTGAAATTTTACTCTTAGTCTAGGACAGGGGTGTCAAACTGCGGCCCTCCAGCTGTTGGGAAACTACAACTCCCATCATGCCCACTGTTATAGATTATATAAATGCATGATGGGAGTTGTAGTTTCCCAACAGCTGGAGGCCCGCAGTTTGACACCTGTGGTCAAACCTGTGGTCTAGGAGATGATTGCCATTGTCTCCCTATTCCTACTATGCAAAGTAGGTGGCAGTTATGAGTACTGAAAGACAATGTGGGAAATTCATTAGACTGGCGTTTCATAACAGTGGCAGAAGAAAATGTGCCAAATGGATTGCGGCGCGTGCGTTTTAGCACATTTGGCACATATTTAAATAGTGTGTGCTCCTCAATTTGAATAGCTGGTATAGATTCCATTCATAATTTACACCACCTTCTGGTGTAAACGATAGTAAAAGTGCTAGTTTGGAAAATACACATGTATTTTGAAGCCAATTTCTCTGTTAATTTTGCTTGCATTTTTGTTGTGCATCAGATTTTTGTTTATTTTCTGTAAGAGCAGGGGTGTCACTACCGGGGTAGCATATGTAGCTGCTACATTTGGTGGTAGTATAATCAGGTCCGTATGTAGTAGCGCTATTGGTAATATTGGTCTTGGTAAAGTGGGATTTGTTTTGTGGCAGTATGATGGTGATATCTATGGGGAGGTATTCACTCCTTGTTTTTATCTAGCAACTGCATGACTTAAGAAGTCTCGGTAATTGTTAGTGGTCGGGGAGGCAGGGGGGGCCCATCCAAAAGTTTGCTGTGGGGCCCAGGCTTCTCTAGTTATGCCACTGCATTTACATCAGCGTGTTCTGCATGATAGACAACCGGCAATTAAGTGGTCATCAGTATGTGATGTAGCCAAAGTAGGTTCACTTCTTTGCCTTCCTGTGACTCTTCCACTCTCTCTGTATCACTGTTGTAACCTGCTAGTGACACTCTGACACTATAAGCTCAGTGGCCACTTTCATCGGAGAGCATCCTGCTTCCTTTTTAAAATGTGAACAACGTGATGAGGAGGACTGTTTAAATCCCAATTCAAATTGATCCCCTAAATGTATTGGGTGATTCAGGGATCAAACACCTGTTGGGAATTTTGCCATTAAGCTCCTTGTTAGAGATCAGCAAGTTGTGCAAAAAGTACTGAAACATTGAACAGTTGGACATGTGCATTCTAAAGTTAAGAGATGGTCTACTTTAGTTCATTGAAAAAAATTTCAAGAAATTTTATGTTCATCCTGAAATGTCAACCAAAAGACAAATACAGTATCCCCAACTTTTTGTGAGCAGTGTAAATTTGTCACTTTTTGCAAAACAAATGGCAAAATAAAAATCCATCAACCACTATGGTGAAAATTTTACTTTTGCTAACTAAATTTTAATGGGGGGTGAATAATGAAGTGTGGGTTATTCTGGTAACTTTCGAACGTTGGACTGTGCTTCTAAGTTAGAGATGGTCTTTGTGCATTAACAAAATTCAAGACATTTTGGTTCTTTCTGAAATTTTAACCAAAAGCCAAAAATCCCTAACTTTTTGTGAATAGTGTATATGGCCCCTACAAAACGTATGGTGGAAGCTATTTCATGTAAACAACCTTAAAAAAACAAGGCGGCACTCCCTCCGCCTGGAAAAAAAAGATTCAACAGTGAAGAAAAGCCTTCTTTACCATGAGAACTGTGAATCTGTAGAATAGCCACCCGTGGAGCTGTTCACAGGGGGAACAGTTGAGGCTTAAATAACTACTTACTACTAAATAATATTAATGCTTATGTAGTTGTATAAAACATCTAGATCAAGTCAGATGTCAATTTTGGGATCAGGAATGAAATATTCATTTAGGGCAGATTGATTCATGCCTTATGGGTTGCAAAGTCTGCATCAGCTTACGGCTATATTCACACGGCTTAACTGCGGGGCGTATTTCCGCCCCGCAATTACGCCGTGTGGCCGGGGGGGGGGGGGGCGCGGGGGAGCGAGCGGGGGGCCGGCACCTCGCCGACCCATAGACAATCACTGCTAGCGGTGCGTATACGCCGCTAGAAAGTGACATGTCAATTATCTCCCTGCCCGGCGGATTCGCCGGGCAGGGAGAGGAGATGTAATGCATAGTTCTCTATGAGAACTGTGCATTAACGTAGTTACTGGGACGGATTCAGCCCATAATTGGCGCACTTCGGCGCGTAATTACAGACTGAATTATGTCCCAGAATAAGCCGTGTGAACATGGCCTAAAAATTCCCTATCCTCCTCCCTTCATCCACATCTTACCCATACTTGGTTGAAATTGATGGACATTTGTCTTTTTTCAAACATATTAACTATGTCATTATATAAATTAATGGGCCTGCTGCTCATAGTTAGGATTGTTATAGTAGATGCAGTAGTTTCTTTTCAATACTTTGTTCTGTCAGCCATTACAATAAGATTATGTCCACATGACGAGTATTTAAATTTGGAATCCACGTGGATTCTGACTAGAAATAGTCTTCTAAAACAAAAAGTAAACCATTACCAGTGATATCAATAGAAAACAAATGTTTTAGTCCTTAAAGGGGTTTTGCCACAATGTAATGTTGACGTGGGATCCTTCAAAATGGGTATTTAATCACTTTTCTAAATATATGTGATTAAAAAAATTGCAGCCTGAGAAAGCTACAGGCTGCCTTACCTGCCCTTAGTTACTTAAAAGCTTGCACTAGATACGACCTGACAAGAGCTGCTGGCCGGGCTTGCGCAGAGCACACTTCTTATCTAATGAGAAGGAGCTGAAGAAGCTTTCAAGGCACCAGGTAGAAATATGTTGTCTTTTGTATACCGAATCCACTAGTTGTAGTGTGATTATCTGAGTAGATCCCTGCTTTATCTAATGACAGAGAACATGAAGAAGCTTTCAAGAGGCTGAAGGAGTTTTCAAGCTGCTGTGAAGAAAGCTGTTGTCTTTTGTATATAGAGTCCACTAGTTGTAGTTTGATTATTTGAGTGAACATTTCACACAATCCCTTATGCATGGCTCTGTGCTCTGGCTGTGTCTCTCTCTCTCTTAGCTCAGCATTGCTTTGTTTACATTTGCTTCTTAGTAGATAAGGCAGGTCCTGGCAAAACCCCTTTAAACACCTTATTTTCGGCAGCCGTTTTTTCACCATAAAAAAAAACTTAGAATATGTTCATTCAATGATCCTATTCCACATGGAAAATGAATGGAAATTCAGCATTGATGTCAATAAGGATGACTAAAAACCTCATGTAATATGTGTCCCAAACATTAGTGTGTAGTTTTTAATGTGAATCCTTGTCCAATACTACATAGAAATGAATGAGACTCATTTCGGACTGTAAACCATAAGCAAAAAATTGACCCCAAATCCACATGCAATACCACATGAAATACCCATTGAAACTCAAGTCTAACTTGTCATATGGACGTTCCTTAAAGCGTAACATTAAGTAGACCCCCTTGCACGTCTAGTACAGTTTTCACCCATTGAGGCATGAACTCCATAGGACCTTCTAAGGTGTCCTGTAGTATCTGGCAGTAAGATGTTAGCAGCAGATCCTTTAAGTTCTGCAAATTATGTGGTGGGGCCTCCATGGCTTAGATCTGTTTTTTTCTGTCACTTTAAAATTATGTTCCAGGGATTAACTAGTGGCAAATGCACTCTGCTCCAGTGCAGTGGCAGAGATAATGTGTGGAGCGACGGCAGGATCATCATAAAGCACTGTACAGCATTGTGTCTCTCATAGCACAACCATGAAATTACATATAATACTAAACCTAGAGCGAACCATTGTCTTTTTTTTCACCTTCAATTTTCTCTTTCTTCTCACAAGCCTACTCAGAGGAGATACAGGCCCTGCTATCATAATAACATCCGAGTCAATGAGAGGGCCCAAGGTTTCCCAGCAAAACATTGCCGTGAGGGTCACACTCCTTCTGCCATCTTGCCTTCTTTCTATCATGCATCTTGGTGCCATCTCTTCTTCAGGTGTTTACTGTCACTTACATGGCCACACACCTGACTATATATTCCTGCCTATCTACCCAGAGGGATCATATATATACCTACCTATATATAGGGGGCATATATACCTACCTATATACCTACAGGGACCATATATACCTACCTATCCACCAACAAGGGGCATATAAACCTATTTACCTACAGGTGCCTCTTGTATCTACCTACAAGAGGCATATATGCCTATCTACCTACAGGGGGCATAAACCTACCTACCTACAAGGGGCCCATATACCTACCTATAGTTTGCCTATATACTTATCCACCTACAGGGGTCCTGTATACCTACCTATAGTGGGCCTATTGGCCTATATACATACCTATTAGGGGCCTATATATCTACCTACTTAATGGGTTGGCAATATTACTACCTACTTAATGGGGGCCTTTGTAACTTTCTACAGTGGGCCTATATACCTATTTAATGGTGCGCCTACCTATATACCTACAAGAGGCCTATACACCTACCTACAGGTTGCCTATATACTTACATACCTACCTGTCTAATTGGGGTATACAAATTTACAAAGGACTCTTTTTGCCTACCTATTTGAGGGGATGCCTACCTACTACATGGGGACACAAGACGAGCCTAAAGTTGGGTGCACATTGCCTTACTGTTAGAGGCACAAGGCGGTCATTATTATCATTTAGGGTGATGTAGATGGGGAGTTTGTACAGAGGTAGGAATTGGTAGGGAAGTGCTGGAAAAGTGAGAAGTCTAAGATGTTCATGTGGCAAATTCTGCAGGGATGAGTTGTGGCCGTGAGAAGTATTCATAATGTTCTGAATTGGATGGAGAAGAAAAGAGAACAACTGTCATCAGTGAAGGGAATGACTCATTGGATAAGAAAACAACACCTATCAGAGAAGAGAGTGACCCATCAGAGAAAATACAAAAAGATGGTTTGGACGACAGCATAGTAAAAGCAGGAATCAGCTTTATTCCAGAGTGAGAGACACCATCACAACGTTTCGGCCTGTCAGTGCATGGCCTTTTTCAAGCAGCTTGAAAAAGGCCATGCACTGACAGGCCGAAACGTTGTGATGGTGTCTCTCACTCTGGAATAAAGCTGATTCCTGCTTTTACTATGCTGTCATCCAAACCATCTTTTTATATCCTACGGTGGTGAGTTTGAGGCTTGCTCGCCTTGGGATGGACTTTGCATTTTTATTGACCTTTTATGGTCTTATGTGGAATTTCTGTGCGGTTCCCATTTTTGTTTTTGTTTTTTTGCCATCAGAGAAAATGTCACCTGTGAGTCTCTGGATTTCAGAGGCTATTTTGCTTCTGTTTTGGACTAATGCTGTGTTTACTATCATGTGATTGCAACCTGAGCTGTTGTTTGACCATTCCATCTCTATATGGCAATATTGTAGGTTATAGTGGCGCTAATATAGTGCCAGCATAGATTTGCCCCTTACGGTAAAAGTGAGTGTATGTTTGTCCCTAATCCTGTAATTAGGGATTTCACTTTTACTTTCTTGCTTGTGTTAATAGTGTTGTTTATTTTAGAAAGTAGCCAGGTTCATGACGAAGGGAAAACTTGGAGGCAGATATTTTAGTTGGAAACTTATCCTGCAAGTATAAAACCGTCACACAGCTCCATGGACATAAAAGTAAGAGATTTGACTCTTAAAATATAGTATCATAAAAACATGATTTCTTTTAAAGTGATGAATATGATTTATAAGCACACAGAAAGGACTGTAAAAAGAGGTAGGTTTTGAAAAGTGGGGGTATGGTCTGTAAAAAGGGGCAGCCAACTTAGTGTCAGTCACACGCGGCAAAAGTTATAGCTACGCCACTGCCTTCTTCCATCGCTCCATGGTCCAGTTCTTTACCTCATGTGTCCACTTTAGGTACTTATGTGGACAGAGGTCAACATAGGTTATATAGCTCCATAAACAGCAAGCTGCAATGCACTATGTGTTGTGCCACTTTTCTGTTATAAACAGCATTAACTTTTTTAGCACCTTGTGGTTCAATATTCTTCCGAGAGATCGCACCGGAAGGCCAGGCTTCCTATGACCATCAGTGAGCCTTGGACACACATAACCCTTTTGCCTGTTCAACATTTTTCTTTAAAAAGCATTACAAAGTTGAGATAACAATCTGTGCCGTGATAACATGGTGCATTGTCTGTTCTGTTTAGTTCTGCTACATCTGATATATACTGTATATATGTTGTAAGGTGGCAGCTGGAGAAGATTCCTATACCCGGTAAGTGGCAGTCACATGTCACATTGGTGAGAAAGGAGCCATTGATTTAGTTGTGTCAGCCACTGTAAGTGGTTGGCGTCTATTGAACGGTTAGTATGGTGGTTCACAAACAGCCGACCCAGGACATACTACTGGGAGCAGTCAAAGTGTTAGGTGGGTGACTACTCCCTATGTTCCAGGCCAGAGTTTAGCTGGCCTTTATAAGTCAGCTAGACAGCTGACTAGGGGTGCCTGCTACCCAGTACATGACATTTGACCTGAGAGGCTACACACTGGGGGTATTCAGGATCTCCCATTTGGCTTGCTGGCAGGAAGGTAGTAGTGAGGAAAACTACCCTCTATTAGTCAGTGCTCAGACGAGCAGGAGTGATTTTTGGCTACTGTTTTGTTTATATTTGCACCTGTGACCACTGTCCATGCCTGTAGTGCCAATAAAGCACCAAAGGAACCCTATTTGGACTCACAAACCTGTCTTTGTCTCTGTGAAAGTTGAACTTTACTATGATCCCAGACAGGGGTGTAGCTACAGGGGGTGCAGCCTGAGGGGGCCCAAAAGCTCTCCTGTCACATAAGAAAACACCATTTATTGCAGATGGCGCATGATAACTGGGGGCCCCATTTAAACTTTTGCACCGGGGGCCCAAGGCTTAAAGTTACGCCTCTGATCCCAGAGCTATAACCACTCACAATATCACAATTTTCTCCTCTCTCTCTCTATATATATATATATACATATATAAATATATATATATATATATATATAATATATATAATATATATAATATATATATAAATATATATATATATAGTTTTAGTTAGATGTAGAAAGATAGATAGATAGATAGATAGATAGATATTAGTCAGAGGTGCAACTAGCATTCACAGGGCCCTGCCCCATAGTAAAATGAGACAGGGTTCCATCACCTAATGGTAGGAGTGCCCCTCCCCGAAAGTCATGTGAACACAGGGCATCTGTATAGTTAGAGAAATTACATATGGAGAACAACATCTGCTCATCCTTGATGGGTGCTGATACAGGGCCTTTTCTATATCACAAGCTCTCATATATTTTACTTCTGATATCTATGATGCTGATTTTTTGTGGATATCAGTTTAACTAGTCTTTTGGCCTATTAAGTAATCAGTATATTAATAAAGATTGAAACCATTTAGTTTATATTTATACACATTGTGGTTTTTGGATGGTGTCATACCAGGCATAAACATAATCATTTTCATTATAATACTACAAAACTACAAGTGACTTATTTCACGGGGTTTATTACAGAGATCACCATTCATTTGGACAACCATTAATGGGGTTTTGCCACGACCTCTCTTCTGGTGCTTACCAGTCCCATTGCTATGCTCCTGGCTAGAAGAGGGGCGTCTTCAAATTCAGAAAAAAAAAAACCCTGTTTAAAGCCCCTCCCCTTTGTGAGGTCATCACACCACCTCTTGTGCGCGCCCCCGAGGCTGAATACTCGTGTTTCAGGCAGCCTCACAAGGGGGAAGATCTCTGTTGCTCTAGCTAAGCACAAAAAAGCAATTGCTTGGCTAGAAAAACAGAGAGAAGTGACAACAACACAGGAAACTGTGAGGACACACGAGGCAGTGAGGAGATCGAGATGGCTTGAGGAGGGATCAGCTGTGATTACACAGAGAGCAGTGAGGAGATCAAGATGGTTTGAAGAGGGATCAGCTGTGATTACACAGAGAGCAGTGAGGAGATTGAGATGCCTGGCAGTAGGGATCAGCTGTGATTACACAGAGAGCAGTGAGGAGATCCAGATGGCTTGAAAGGGGATCAGCTGTGATTACACAGAGAGCAGTGGAGGAGATTGAGATGCCTGGCAGGAGGGGTCAGCTGTGATTACACAGAGAGCAGTGAGGAGAACGAATGGCTTGAGGAGGGATCAGCTGTGATTACAAAAGAGGGGCAGTTTAGGAGATCGAGATTTGGGTTGAGGAGGGGTCACTGTGATTACACAGAGGAGCAGTGAGGAGATCGAGAGGGCTTGCAGGATTGATCAGGGTGTGATTACACGGAGGCAGTGAAGAGATCAAGAGGGCTTTTCAAAATCGATCAGCTGTGATTACACGGAGGGAGTGAGGAGATTGAGAGGGCTTGGGAGGATCGAAACAGCTGTGATTACACAAAAGCAGGAGGATATCGAGATGGCTTTCAGGAGGGATCAGCCTGTGATTAAAACGGAGGGCAGTGAGGAGATCGAGATGGTTGCAGGAGGGATCAGCTGTGATTACACGGAGGGCAGTGGAGGAGATCGAGATGGCTTTGCAGGAGGATCACTGTTATTTCACGGGGGGGCAGTGGGGGAGAAACGAGAAAGGCTTGCAGGAGGGATCAGCTGTGATTACACAGAGAGCAGTGAGGGGATCGAGATGGTTGCAAAGGGGGGATCAGCTGTTGATTACCCCAGGGGCAGTGAGGAGATCGAGATGGCTTGAGGAGGGATCAGCTGTGATTACACGGAGGGCAGTGAGGAGATCGAGATGGCTTGAGGAGGGATCAGCTGTGATTACACAGAAAGCAGTGAGGAGATCGAGATCGCTTGCAAGGGGGGATTTAGCTGTGATTACACGGAGGGGGGAGTGAGGAGATCGAGAGGGCTTGCAGAGGGATCAGCTGTGATTACACAGAGAGCAGTTTAAGAGATCGAGAGGACTTGAGGAGGGGATCAGCTGTTTATTACACGGAGGCAGTGAGGAGATCGAGATGGCTTGAGAGTGGATCATCTGTGATTACCCCGAGAGCAGTGAGGAGATCGAGATGGCTTGAGGAGGGATCAGCTGTGATTACACGGAGGGCAGTGAGGAGATCGAGATGGCTTGAGGAGGGATCAGCTGTGATTACACAGAGAGCAGTGAGGAGATCGAGATGGCTTGAGGAGGGATCAGCTGATTACACAGAGAGCAGTTATGAGATTGAATGGCTGGCAGGAGCGATCAGCTGTGATTACACAGAGAGCAGTGAGGAGATCGAGAGGGCTTGAGGAGGGATCAGCTGTGATTACACCGAGAGCAGTGAGGAGATCGAGATGGCTTGAGGAGGGATCAGCTATGAAATTACACAGAGAGCATGAGGAGATTGAGATGGCTTGAGGAGGGATCAGCTGTGATTAAAACAGAGAGCAGTGAGGAGATCGAGAACGCTTTTCAGGAGGGATCAGCTGGTTTATTCACAGAGAGCATGAGGAGATCGAGATGGGTTCAGGAGGGATCACTGTGATTACACGGAGGCAGTGGGGGAGATCGAGATGGCTTGGGGGAGGATCAGCTGTTTATTACACAGAGAGCAGTGAGGAGATTTGAGATGGCTTGAGGAGGGATCAGCTGTGATTACACAGAGAGCAGGGAGGAGATCGAGAGGGCTTGAGGAGGGATCAGCAGTGATTACACAGAGAGCAGTTAGGAGATCAAGATGGCTGGCAGGATCGAAACAGCTGTGATTTGCACAGAGAGCAGTGAGGAGATCGAGATGGCTTGAGGAGGGATCAGCTGTGATTAACACAGAGAGCAGTGAGGAGATCGAGATGGCTTTAGGAGGGATCAGCTGTGATTACACGGAGAGGGATGAGGAGATCGAGATGGCTTTTAGGAGGATCAGCTGTGATTACACAGAGAGCAGTGAGGGTTCGGATCCGCTTGCAGGAGGGATCAAGCTGTGATTACACAGAGAGCATGAGGAGATCGAGGAAAGGCTTGAGGAGGGATCAGCTGTGATTACACGGAGGGCAGTGAGGAGATCGAGATGGCATGAGGGGGGAGCACTGTGATTTACACAGAGAGCAGTGAGGAGATCGAGAGTGCTTGCAGGATCGATCAGCTGTGATTACACGGAGGGCAGTGAGGAGATCGAGAGGGCTTGCAGGAGGGATCAGCTGTGAAATTACACAAAAGCAGTGAGGAGATCGAGAATGGCTTGCAGGAGGATCAGCTGTGATTACACCCGGAAAGGGCAGTGAGGAGATCGAGATCGCTTGCAGGAGGGATCAGCTGTGATTACACGGAGGGCAGTGAGGAGATCGAGATGGCTTGCAAGGAGGGATCAAGCTGTGATTACACGGAGGGCAGTGAGGGAGATCGAGATGGGTTTCAGGAGGGATCAAGCTGTGATTACACAGAGAGCAGTGAGGAGATCGAGAGGGCTTGCATGAGGGATCAGCTGTGATTACACGGAGGGCAGTGAGGAGATCGAGATGGTTTGAGGAGGGGTCCGCTGGATTACACGGAGGGCAGTGAGGAGATCAAGATGGCTTGAGGAGGGGTCAGCTGTGATTAAACAGAGAGCAGTGAGGAGATCGAATGGCTTGCAGGAGGGATCAGCTGTGATTACACGGAGGGAGTAGATCGAGATGGCTTGCAGGAGGGATCAGGGTTGTGATTACATTGGAGGGCAGTGAGGAGATCGAGATGGCTTGAGGAGGGATCCGCTGTGGGTTAACAGAGTGCAGTGAGGAGATCGATATGGAATGAGGAGGGATCATCTGTGATTACACAGAGAGCAGTGAGGGAGATCGAGATCGCTTGCAGGAGGGATCAGCTGTGATTACATGGAGTGCAGTGAGGAGATCGAGAGGGCTTGCAGGAGGGATCAGCTGTGATTACACAGAGAGCAGTGAGGAGATCGAGATCGCTTGCAGGAGGGATCAGCTGTGATTACATGGAGGGCAGTGAGGAGATCGAGAGGGCTTGCAGGAGGGATCCAGCTGTGATTACACAGGAGAGCAGTGAAAGGGGATCGAGATGGCTTAGGAGGGATCAGCTAAGATTACACAGAGAGCAGTGAGGAATCGAGATGGCTTGAAAGGAGGGATCACTGTGGGTTACAGTAGGGCAGTGAGAGAATCGAACGGCTTGAGGAGGGATCAGCTGTAATTACACAGAGAGCATGAGGAGATCGAGATCGCTTGCAGGGGGGATCAGCTGTGAATTTCACAGAGAGCAGTGAGGCGATCGAGATGGCTTGGAGAGGGACAGCTGGGGATTACACGGAGGCAGTTTAGGAGATCGAGATGGCTTGAGGAGGGATCAGCTGTGATTACACGGAGGGCAGTGAGGAGATCGAGATGGCTTTTAGGAGGGAAACACTGTGTTACACAGAGAGCAGTGAGGAGATCCAGAGGGCTTGCAGGATCGATCAGCTGTGATTACACGAGGGGGCAGTGAGGAATCGAGATGGCTTGAGGAGGGATCAGCTGTGATTACACAGCGGGCAGTGAGGAGATCGAGATGGCTTGAGGAGGGATCAGCTGTGATTACACGGAGGGCAGTGAGGAGATCGAGATGGCTTGAGGAGGGATCAGCTGTGATTACACAGAGAGCAGTGAGGAGATCGAGATCGCTTGCAGGAGGGATCAGCTGTGATTACACGGAGGGCAGTGAGGAGATAGAGAGGGCTTGCAGGATCGATCAGCTGTGATTACACGGGAGGGCATGAGGGGAATCGAGAGGCTTTCAGGAGGGATCAGCTGTGATTACACAGAGAGCAGTGAGGAGATCGAGATGGCTTGAGGAGGGATCAGCTGTGATTACACAGAAAGCATGAGGAATCGAGATCGCTTGCAGGAGGGATCAGCTGTGATTACACGGGAGGGCAGTGAGGAGATCGAGAGGCTTGCAGGAGGGATCAGCTGTGTTTTCACAGAGAGCAGTGAGGAGATCGAGATGGCTTGAGGAGGGGTCAGCCTATGATTACACAAGAGAGCATGAGGAGACGAGATGGCTTGAGGAGGGGTCACTGTGAATTTCACGTAGGGCAGTGAGGAGATCGAGACGGCTTGAGGAGGGATCAGCTGTAATTACACAAAAGAGCAGTGAGGAGATCGAGATGGCTTGAGGAGGGATCAGCTGTGATTACAACGGAGAGCAGGTGAGGAGATCGAGATGGCTTGAGGAGGGGTCAGCTGTGATTACACAGAGAGCAGTGAGGAATCGAGATGGCTTGAGGAGGGATCAGCTTGTGATTACACAGAGAGCAGTGAGAGATTGAGATCGCTTGCAGGAGGGATCAGCCCGTGATTACACAGAGAGGGATGAAAGATCGAGATGGCTTTGAGGAGGGAAACAGCTGTGATTACAACGGAGGGCCAGTGAGGAGATCGAGAAGGCTTTGAGGAGGATCAGCTGTGATTACACGGAGGGCAGTGAGGAGATCGAGATGGCTTGAGGGGGATCAGCTGTGATTACACAGAGAGCAGTGAGAGATCGAGAGGGCTTGCAGGATCGATCAGCTTTTGGGTTACACGGAGGCAGTGAGGGGATCGAGGGGGCTTGAGGAGGGATCAGCTGTGATTACACAGAGAGCAGTGAGGAGAAACGAGATGGCTTGAGGAGGGATCAGCTGTGATTACAAAGGAGGGCAGTGAGGAGATCGAGATGGCTTGAGGAGGGATCAGCTGTGATTACACAGAAGCAGTGAGGAGATCGAGATGGCTTGGGAGTGGATCAGCTGTGATTACACGGAGGCCAGTGAGGAGATCGAGATGGCTTGAGGAGGGATCAGCTGTGAAATTAAAACAGAGAGCAGTGAGGAATCGAGATGGCTTCAGGAGGGAATCAGCTGTGAATTACACAGAGAGCATTGAGAGATCGAGATGGCCTGCAGGAGGGAACAGCTGTGATTACATGGAGGGCAGTGAGGAGATCGGGGAGGGCTTGCAGGATCGATCAGCTGTGATTACACGGAGGGCAGTGAGGAGATCGAGAGCTTGCAGGAGGGACAGCTGTGATTACACAGAGAGCATGAGGAGATCGAGATGCTGGCAGGAGGGGGTTCAGCTGGATTACACAGAGAGAAGTGAGGAGATCGAGATGGCTTGCAGGAGGTTCCAGCTGTGAAATTTCACGTGAGGGCAGTGAGGAGGGTCAAGAGGCTTGCAGGATCGATCCCGCTGTGATTACACGGAGGGCAGTGAGGAGATCGAGATGGCTTGCAATCGATCATTGCTGTGATTACACGGAGGGCAGTGAGGAGATCGAGAGGGCTTGCAGGAGGATCAGCTGTGATTACACGGAGGGCAGTTTAGGAGAATCGAGATGGCTTGCAGAGGGATCAGCTGTTGATTACAAAAGGAGGGGCAGTGAGGAGATCTGAAGATTGCTTGCGGAGGGGATACTGTGATTACACAGAGAGCAGTAAGGAGATCGAGATGCTGCAGGAGGATCAGCTGTGATTACACAGAGAGCGTGAGAGATCGGAAGAGAGCTTGCAGGAGGGTTCAGCTGTGATTAAAACGGAGGGCAGTGAAGAGATCAAGAGGGCTTGCAGGAGGGATCAGCTGTGATTACACGGAGGGCAGTGAAGAGATCGAGAGGGCTTTGCAGGGAGGGATCAGCTGTGATTACACAGAGAGCAGTGAAAGAGCGAGAGAGCTTGCAGGAGGGTTCAGCTGTGATTACACAGAGAGCAGTGGGAAAAGATCAGAAGGCTTGCAAGGAGGGATCAGCTGTGATTACACGGAGGGCATTGAGGAGATCGAGATGCCTGGCAGGATCGATCAGCTGTGATTACACGGAGGGCAGTGAGGAGATCGAGAGGGCTTGAGGAGGGATCATGCGTTTAATTTAAAAGAGAGAGCAGTGAGGACACAGGGATACTGGCAGCAGGGATCAGCTGTGTGGTTACGGTGGCTTAGATCGCAGGAGACAGCTGACAGCGGGGAGAGGCGCTTTACACAGGGCTGAGACGGTGCCGTCATGTGGAGATGAGAACTTGGGGGAGAAAAACAGCACTGGGGAGCTACATTACAGAAGAATGTGATGGTCGGGGGCAGGGAGGGAGCACGCATGTGCGGCAATGCGCGTTCCCGAGCCCAGCCATCACAGAGGGAAGGTTTAACTGAGCAAACGCGGCCAGGCCAGAAGAAGGGAATGTGCTGGTCGGAGCCCCTAACAACGAGCAGTACACAACTGAAACAGAAAGGAGATGGCCATTCTAATATGGTACATTTTTTTTAATGACTTATAATTACAAACTTGCTTTAATTTGCATTTGGGATGTTCCCACGTCAATTTAACATCGTGGCAAAACCCCTTTCAGTTAAATGAAATCTGTCATGACGACATCTTACAGACCTCTAAGTAAAGGTTTGTTTACATTTTAGTTCTGTCCGAGCAATTGCACCGATTCCTGGTTAACAAAACGGCACAAAAAGATGATCAAGCAATAAGTTGTCATTCATGTTTATAGTTTTAGTTTATAGTTATAAGTAGGCAACAAGTATGGAGATTTCCATTAAAATCTTGGAGACATCTTTTAAAACCACTGGTTGTTTCTGGTTTAATAGGTTGTTTTATGTCTTTCGGCCTAAAAAAAAGAAGGTGGGTGAACTACCTAGGAATTACAGAACAGTCGGTTTTCTATATAATGAGTGATGTGGATTGAGCCTCAAAAGAGGGTCTGCCCATATGTCATGTTGACATGTCTAAGGCAAAAAAATTATATCATCCACCGACATTTACCTTTGCAAATAAATAAAACAAGCTTACAAAGTGTAGGTGTAGGTTCTGCCTTTCGATTTTAAATACTGTAAACTAAGGATAGGGTAAAAAAAAAAATAGTTATGTCAGAAAAGCTGTAATGAAATTTTTTTTTAACCTTTCCCCAGAAGCTCCCTTTAAAAGAAAGCCTGGTAGGTAATATAAATTGATGTATGCTGACTAATCACAATGGTTCTACTTCTTAGAATCTCCAAGAGTTAAAGCATTCTCGAGGATAAGGTTTCCTTTTTACTTTTTTATTAAAAAGGGGTTTTTTCATTACAAGGGTTTTTCTTTTTAGTTAAAATCTTAAAAAAACAAATCATTTGCAATATATGTTCTTTAAAAATGTTTTTACCCATTTCTGGATATCCCCCCCTGTTGGGCTGCATTCAGTTCCTCAGGGGTTTTTAGCTCAGACCTGTTTATCTTCCCTTGATAGACTGCCAGCACTGGTTGCTATAACTACAGACCTGGCTTCTACTCGCCTGTAGAAGCAGTAAACATGGCCCCGAATTAAAATGAAACCAAGAAAAAAGGGCTGATGTAAATGAATCGATGTGTGAACAACCCCTTTTAAATTGGTTTAAATAGGCCTAATGCGAAGAAAAGGATGCGTGAAAGGGACACCCCAAAACAGTTTTTATAAAAAAGGCTTTCAGGGAGGGAAAAAAGAGAAAAATCATTTCCCTTTAGGATAAACATTTTTATGGGAAGGAGTGTAGGCTGGGGGACCCCCATGGGGAAAAAGTTTATCTAAATTGGTGGGCCCCTCTTGGCTTTTTAGATCTCTGAGCAAATGCAGATGAGTTTTACTTTCATTAAACTTCAAGCACATGGGTAAAGGACAAATTTTTGGAGGGGGGCAAAAGGGGTCAGTGAAAGCCAAAGTCCTTCTAGAACTTTTTGTAATGCAGACAGAGGAAAGTTGATGTGTAGAAACTACAATTTTCAAAATATCATCACCCAATGTGGAGTTTATATCTTTTCACACTGCGTCGGGGGTTTTGTAAATTAGAGAAAAGATAGCACAGCAAGCTAAGCTATTTTGTCCTTGAAATGAGGATCCACGAAAAACCCTAACAGCCCATTGATTTATTGGGATCTGTGGGTATTTAGTGTTCGTAGCAAAATGGGCCCCAGTTGCACCTCTGCAACAGAGGCTCTGAACGGAACCTGCAACGCAGATGTGGACCAGACCTTAGTGGTCTTAAAAGTATTAGTTTTTTGTCTAAATTTCTTATTCTGTACGGTGGTTCCGCAAGTTACAATGGCCTAAGGGTAGAATATTTTCAACATATAATGGTCTTTTCTGGGACATTGTATCTAGAAACCACACTCACCAGACAATGCCACAGACACATTTGATTGCGGGAAAGAAAACCAATTTTTTAAAACTTTTACTTGCTAAAAATTTTTTATTAGTAAAGGGATTGATTGGGCATTTTACCCGCCTCTCTACAGTGCAGTGTGGTAATATATGTCCTGTATTGCTCCTTACAGACCAGATGGGCAAGTTGGAGGGCACCCAATTTTGTTTTTTTCTGGTAAAGGTGTATTAAGTTTTTTTTCATATAAGGATGAGCAGGGCTTTGGACGGAGGGGGGAGGGTGGCCACGCTTTTCTTTTCTGTTATATTGTATATATATTACATGACCCAAGAAGCTCCTATTCTCAGATGATAAGTGTTTTACAGGTTCCAGCATTTCTTTTTATTATATGCAAGGACTTGCTTTATGTCTATTGAACATAACTTGATTGTCTTCATTGTCCATTTTGCATTATGTTGGGTTGACATTTGGCTTTGGAATCAGTTACCGGTTTTCCATAGAGTTATGGTTTTAACATACAATGGTCGTCCCAGAACCAATTAACATTGTATGTTGAGAGACCACTGTGTATTACTTTTGAGTCCAATGAGAATGGACACAGATGATTTTTCTGTGTTTTTAATTGGTCAGAAATTATGCTTACAGTAGTTAGGCAAAAATGAAAGGTTGCAAGATGATATAGTGTATAGTGCACACATTCATAAACATAAGCCAAGACATTATTGGTTAGCCAGCATGAAATGAAATCATTTTCTTTGTTAAAGTTGGAATTATTTAATTTAAGTAAAAAAATAATGCATTGACAAAAAGAGGCGAGCTAAAGGTTTGGGCCCTGGGGAAAAACTTCAGTCGGGTGC
>JAODAL010052352.1:0-26041 GCA_025379985.1 Phyllomedusa bahiana
TTTTTGGGTGCAATAATGCGTTCTTGGGATTTTGGGCTAAATCCTTTTTTTTACAGATTTTATGCAAAAGTTATCTTGCGTATGGAAAGATAATGTGGGTTTTTGTGGATTTTGTGCAAGAATCTGGTGCAAAATGTAATAAAGTAGTAGCACACAAAGGACAATGTGCTCACAATAGCTACAGTGATCTAAAGGATGTGACTACTTAACATGCTAACTCCGCCTGTAGGGTGTAGTTTACATCCAATGGCTTAATTTGTGCATTCGTTGAAAAGCAGAGCAAAGACGCTTCAAAAAACGAAAAACGTGCCAAAAAACTGACATTTTTTCAGCTGCTTTTGACAATCAGTGGACAGAAAACTCAGTTTCATGAACGTTTTTAGTAATTCGTTTTCAGGTCGTTTTTTGTCCACTGCAGTGTAGACATAGCCTTACACTCCTTTGTATCCGTTGTTCACCTCTTACATCAATGGCACGTGGTGCTCTGCAGTTTCGTCATTGCTTACTCACAGTGTTGCCATGTGTCAACTCACAATACACTTTTACCACAGCAGCACGTGAACAGTTGACAAAATGCACAGTTTCAGAAATATTGTCACCCCTGGACTGAAAGCTAATAATCAGCACTTTTTGCAACCCTGATAAATCATAATTTTTATCCATGACAGCAATAAGGGATGTGTGTGCAGACAGTGTGCACACCTTATCATAATTATTATCATGGTTGTCATAATAATGTGACTCAACTGTGTATGTTTACTACAATGTCTTAGCTGACAACTTGGGGAGACTATCAGGCAGTGACACTGTATATAGGAATGTTTTCTGGCTTTCTGGCTGCGAAAGGAGACACTCCCTGGCTGAGAAGCAAAATAGTGTAAATTTGATAGCTGGAAGAAGCTTTTGTGATGCTCAAGGAATGATGGAGAAGAAGGGGAAAGCAAACAATTACACTGCAAGAATGGGAGAAGTCATTTATTGTGGTTTAGTACATACTTTTGCTGCATTTAGCCTAACTTATTTTCATGTTTGTATATTTAAAATGAAATAAAAAATGAATTTAAAAAAGGATTTTGCAGAGTTTCTTTTTATAAAAAAAAATCATAAGAAAACATGAAATTGTTTCACAGGGTGAACCATAAGATTCCAAACAAAATGTACTTTTCATAGTTTCTTTGTTGTAGCTGTGGTAAAACAAAAATGCAATAGGAATAATGAAATGTATGAAAGGTTTTGAATGTAAGAAGCAAGGCAGTAATGATTCCAGCAGATCAATAGGGAGCAGATTGTAAAATCTACCAAGGGAGGAGGACACAGTGCCAGTTCTGTTTTGTTGGTTTTGAGCTGCTGTGCTCCTTACTCTGTTATTTCTATGTAAAATTCTAAAAATAGAGCAATGTATTTATAGTATCTCACAAAACACCCCTCACATTTTTGTAAATATTGTATTATGTTTTTTCATGGGACAACACTGAAGTAGTGTATTGAGTAGTTAGTATACAGCTTGTACAACAGTTTAAATTTGGTGTGCCCTCAAAATAACTCAGCACACAGCCATCAATGTCTAAACCACTGCCAACAAAAGAGAGCGCACCCCTAAGTGATGAACAAATTGTGCCCAAGGTGTCAATATTTTGTGTGGCCACCATAACTCTCTTGGGCATGGAGTTCACTAGAGCTTCACAGGTTGCAGCCACTGGAATCCTCTTCTACTCCTTCATGATGACATCACGGAGCTGGTGGATGTTAGAGACCTTGCGCTGTCCCACAGATGCTCAATAGTGTTTAGGTCTGGAAACATGCTTGGACAGTCTAGCACCTTTACCCTCATTTTCTTTAGACAGACAGTGGTCATCATGGAGGTAGGGGTCGTTATCATGTTGGAATACTGCTCTGTGGCCCAATTTCTGAAGGGAGCAAATCATGCTCTAACTCAGTATGTCGCAGTACATGTTGGGATTCATTTTTCCCTTAATGTGCTGTAGCTCCTGAGTCCAACAGCCGGCAGCACTCATGCAGCCCCAAACCATGACTCTCCCACCACCATGCTTGACTGTAGACACAACAAACTTGTCTTTGTACTTCTCACCTGGTTGCCGCCACATACACTTGACACCATCTGAACCAAATAAGTTTATCTTAGTCTCATCAGACCACAGGATATTGTTCATGTAATTCATGTCTTAAGCAAACTGTTTGCGTACTTTCTTGTGCATCATCTTTACAAGAGGCTTTCTTCTGGGATGACAGCCATGCAGACCAAATTGATGCAGTGTGCGACATATGGTATGAGCACTGACAGGATGACCACCCAACCCCACCCTTTTAACCCCTGCAGCAGTGCTGGCAGCACTCATACGTCTGTTTTGAAAAGACAATCTCTGGATATGACACTGAGCATGTGCACTCAACCTATTTGTTCAACCATTGCGAGGTTTGCTCGTGGAACCTGTAATAATAATAATAATAATAATAATAATAATAATAATAATAATAATCTTTATTTCTATAGCGCCAACATATTCCGCAGCACTTTACAAATTCAAGGGTAAACATACAGTCATTACACATTAAAAGTACTTACAAATGAGACACAAGGTGTGAGGGCCCTGCTCGTGAGAGCTTACAATCTATTAGGATGTATGGGTGAAACATACGGTAAGAAGTGCCAAGTTTACAATGGTCCGGCCATGTTTCATAAATAGGGGGTGGTTTACATGAAAAATGGATGAACCTGCCACCCAGACTGTACATCTATATACAGGTAAGTGCCTGTGAGTGCCCTAGTGCAGGGAGTGACAGATGTGTGTAATAGCAGTTAGGGATATTGGTGGGCCAGACCGAGAAGATGTATTCTCAGGGCCTGTATTGATAAACCACTGTGTGGTCTTGGCCACAGTGCAACAGCTCAGTTTTCAGGTGTTGGAGATCTTCTTATAGCCTAGGTCATCTTTATGTAGAGCAGCAATTCTTTTTTTCAGGTCATTAGAAAGTTCTTTGCTATAAGGTGCCTTCCTGAACTTCCAGTGACCAGAATCAGTGTGAGAACGATAACACCAAATTTAACACAACTGCCCTCCATTCATACCTGAGACCTTATAACACTAACAAGTCACATGATATTGTGGAGGAAAAATGGCTAATAATACAAAACAAGAATCTTTATTACATACATATCTAATACCGATCATGAGATATTAATTAAGAACAGACACTGTAAAAAAAAATAGGTTAAAACCACATAAAGACAGGACATAAAAATAAAAAACACATAAGACAAATAAGTAAAGCAGATGGCTGTATTTTGCAGCACAAAACTGTTTCCATTTCCACATTACCACATTCAGAGAACTGCCACCATTTTTGGATACATATAACTAGAGATGGGCAAATTGATTCTAACGAAGTGGAATTCGTTTAGAATTTCAGGAAAACTCCGGTTCTGAACGAAGTCGAAGTTTGGGGTACTTCGGGTGAACGAAGTGTGCTTTTGATTGATAAAATGGCTGCGAGCACATGGCGTTACATGGGGCAAAGCACTCTGGGAGGTAGAAGGGCATAGCCTGCATGACATGTGCAGAGATTAAGCCAATCAGAGACCGGCGGGATTCTGTGATGTCACCGCACTATATAAGTCCGGGCGCGACGCTGGGAGCTCATACCGCTCTCACTGTACTGATCAGGGAAGGTGCTGCCGCGGCTGATTGTGATAGCTCTTACTGAAGAACTGATTTTTATACAGCGATTTTTGGGGGGGTGTCTCAGCTTGTCTCAGAGACTGCTTCTCTTAATGTTCTATTTCTGATTTTTTGGGGTATTGGATCTGAAGTCCAGTGTGCATCCACTGCTGCTGCATATACATTTTAATGTTATCTGCTCACAGCACATTTTATATCCAAGGGGGATCTAAGCCAGTTCCTGTTGTATTCATTTAAAGAAACAGTGTTTTTAAAATACAAATACCACTCGATTTTTGGCTGCTCAATTCTTTTGCGCAATTTACATCCAGGGGTTAATTAAGCGTTGTTTTTCTGCTGTGGTGACTCCATAAACCGTCATTTTCACCGCCAAAAAATAAAATTTTACTGTAGCCTAATTCACAAACGAAGGTTAATTACAATTTTTTCTCGTTGTTTAGTGTAGAAAACACGCAGTTGTAACACGCTACAAAGCTAGTAGCTTGTGGCTGCTCAATTCTTTTGCGCAACTTACATCCAGGGGTTAATTAAGCGTTGTTTTTCTGCTGTGGTGACAAAAATAAACCATCTTTTTCACCGCCAAAAATTACAATTTTCCTGTAGCATAATTCACAAGCGAAGGTTAATTACAATTTTTTCTCTTGTTGTGTAGCGTAGAAAACACGCAATTGTAACACGCTACAAAGCTAGTAGTTTGTGGCTGCTCAATTCTTTTGCACAATTTACATCCAGGGGTTAATTAAGCATTGTTTTTCTGCTGTGGTGACAAAAATAAACCGTCTTTTTCACCGCCAAAAATTACAATTTTCCTTAGCATAATTCACAAGGGAAGGTTAATTACAATTTTTTCTCTTGTTGTGTAGCGCAGAAAACACACAGTTGTAACACGCTACAAAGCTAGTAGTTTGTGGCTGCTCAATTCTTTTGCGCAATTTACATCCAGGGGTTAATTAAGCGTTGTTTTTCTGCTGTGGTGACAAAAATAAACCGTCTTTTTCACCGCCAAAAATTACAATTTTCCTGTAGCATAATTCACAAGCGAAGGTTAATTACAATTTTTTCTCTTGTTGTGTAGCATAGAAAACACGCCATTGTAACACGCTACAAAGCTCGTAGTTTGTGGTTGCTCAATTGTTTGGCGCAATTTACATCCAGGGGTTAATTAAGCGTTGTTCTGCAGTTGTACTCATCGTCAGCAGTGTGATGTCGGGAGCCAAGCGGCCACGGGGTAAAAAACCCGCTTCGCAGGTCCAAGAAAGTAGCGGCACAGGGGCTCAGCGAGGCAGCGGCGGTAGTAGTCACTCAGTGCGGAGCGTTGGCGGTAAAATCCGATACTCGGCGATGTGGCAGTTCTTTGCTAAGACACCGGAGGAGCCGAATATGGGTATATGTAGAAACTGTGGGCAGAAAGTGAAGCGTGGCCAGGGAGCTAACGTTGGCACTACGGCCCTGCAGCAACACATGCAGCGTCACCATCCGGTGGCCTGGGAGAAACGTGGCTCAGATGTGGTGGTCCATCCTGCCGCCACAGCAGCAGCAGCGCCCAGTGGCACACATGCCATTGCAGCCAGTCAAGGCTCCACCACCTCTGCAGAAGGGAGCTGTTTCTCTTTGACATCATCTCCCGGTCCAGATAATCCTGCTCCTCGCTACTCATGGCGCCAGCAGTCGTTCAGCGAGGCGATTGCAAAGAGACAACAGTATGCGTCCAACCATCCTAAGGTGCAGCAGCTGACAGTGCTCCGGTCCAAGTTGTTGGTACTGCAGTCCCTCCCTTTCCAAATGGTGGACTCTACACCGTTCAGAGAACTAATGGCTTGTGCTGAGCCGAGATGGAGAGTTCCAAGCCGTAATTTCTTTTCCAAAAAGGCAGTACCAGCACTTCATAAACATGTAGAACAGAAGGTGGGCCAGTCCTTGAGCTTATCGGTTTGTTCCAAGGTGCACGGCAGTGCGGACGTCTGGAGCTGTAACTATGGTCAGGGCCAGTACATGTCCTTTACGGCCCACTGGGTGAATGTGCTTCCTGCCCAGGCACACCAACAACTTGGACAGGAGACGCCGCTTTCTCCTCCACGTTGTCAAACTGCGACTCCTGCGCCAATGTCTGCCTCCTCCTCCTCCTCCACCATCACCATCTCAGCCTGCTCCATCATACCACATGTGTAGGGCACAGCGGTGTCACGCAGTTCTACACCTGGCTTGCCTCGGCGAACGAAGTCACACAGGGGAGGAACTGCTCCACGTCATGCAGCAAGAAATCGATGTGTGGCTTTCTCCGCGCCAACTGCAAATCGGAACCATGGTGACGGACAATGAGAGTAACATGGTGTTTGCGCTGCACCGAGAAGGGATGGTCCATGCGCCCTGCATGGCGCATGTGTTCAATCTGGTTGTGAAAAGGTTCCTGAAGTCTTCCACCGATCTTCAGAAGATTCTGAAAATGGCCAGGAAACTGTGCATGCACTTCATCCATTCCTACAAAGCCAGGAACACCCTCCTCGAGTTGCAGCGGCAGAACGGCCTCCCCCAACACACTCTGATATGCGATGTTTCCATCCGTTGGAATTCCAGCCTGCACATGTTGGACCGACTGTATGAACAGAGAAAGGCCATTAACGATTTGATGATCCAGGCGAACAGGAGTATTCCCCTGTGTAACTTTGATGTCAGCCAGTGGCAGCTCATGCGTGACACCTGTCGTTTGTTGACGCCATTCGAGGAGGCCACGTTATTTGTCAGTCGCCAGGACTACGGGATGAATAATATCATTCCACTGCTTCATGTCCTGGAACAGATGCTGAAAAATCTGTCTGGGCAGGGGACTGGAGACGTGGCGACTACATCTCGTGGCCACATGAGTCCGGTGGGGACTGAAATGGAGCAGGAGGAGGAGGATATTGGAGCAGAAGCATTGTCTGGTGAAATGAGTGGATTTTCTACCCAGGTGACAAGAGAGGAGGAGCAGCTGGAGGAGGTAGATGGAGATGAGGAAGACGAGGCAGATGACCCGCAAGCACTGTGGCAGTATACAGTGGAGATGGAGGCAGGGAGCCCCTCGGAGTCACTTGTGCAGATGACCGGCAGCATACTGATTTGCCTGGCTAGTGACAGCCGAATAGTCAGCATCCGGCAGAGGGATGACTTCTGGCTCTCCACCCTATTGGACCCTCGCTACCGGTCCAAAATGGGAGCCTTTTTCCCAGCTATTGAGAGGGAGGACAAACTCAAATACTATAGGGAAATCCTCCGTAGTCAGTTGGCCGCTGCCTATGTGCGGCATCGTCCCTCCTCTGACAGGTCTTACCGGGGGTTTCTTCAGCGCTCACGTACTACTGCCGCGGCCGCTGGGCGACGGTGGGGGGGTCGGAGCAGTACCAGCTCCATCAGCAGCAACCTAAGTCTGGAGTCACTGATGAGCAGCTTCCTTCACCCGCCTAGTGAGGAGGGCAGTCGCCAGCAGCAGCAGGACCTGGAGCAGACCCTGAACCAACAGGTGGTGGCCTACTTGGACAGCACTCTGCCGCCCCAGATAAAAGATCCGCTGGACTACTGGGCAGCCAAACTGGATGTGTGGCCGCAACTTGCCGAGTTTGCAGTGGAGAAGCTGTCCTGCCGGGGCCAGTAGTGTGGCATCAGAGCGGGTGTTCAGTGCGGCGGGGGCCATCGTTACCCCAAGGAGAACCCGCTTGTCCACGGGAAATGTGGAACGACTGACCTTTGTCAAGATGAATCAGGCGTGGATCGGCCAGGATTTCCACACACCAATGCCTTAGGCGTCAGACTACATCAGCCATGACGCCTCACCCAAACTGTGAGAAATGAGTCTGGGTTCAAACTACCTGCCTCAGCCACTATTCTGATGCCGCCACCCGCCTGATGCCACACATCTTCCGACAATTCCTCCATCTGCCCCCAACCACCTCGACCAGGGATTAGTATCGCCACCCACCTCCCCACTCTGTCATTGTGCCACTGTCTGACCTCATGCTGCTGCTGCCGTGACCTACACACTGTGTCATTGTGCCACTGTCTGACCTCATGCTGCTGCTGTGGCTGCTGCCGTGACCTAGACACTGTGTCATTGTGCCACTGTCTGACCTCATGCTGCTGCTGTGGCTGCTGCCGTGACCTCCACACTGTGTCATTGTCCCACACTGTGGCCTACTCCTGTTTTTGCCACCTCCAGAATGTCATTGTGCCACTGTCTGACCTCATGCTGCTGCTGTGGCTGCTGCCATGACCTACACACTGTGTCATTGTGCCACTGTCTGACCTCATGCTGCTGCTGTGGCTGCTGCCGTGACCTACACACTGTGTCATTGTCCCAATCTCTGGCCTACTCCTGTTTTTGCCACCTCCAGAATGTCATTGTGGCACTGTCTGACCTCATGCTGCTGCTGTGGCTGCTGCCGTGACCTCCACACTGTGTCATTGTGCCACTCTGTGGCCTACTCCTTTATTGCCACCTCTAGAATGTCATTGTGCCACTGTCTGACCTCATGCTGCTGCTGTGGCTGCTGCCGTGACTACACACTGTGTCATTGTGCCACTGTCTGACCTCATGCTGCTGCTGTGGCTGCTGCCGTGACCTACACACTGTGTCATTGTGCCACTGTCTGACCTCATGCTGCTGCTGTGGCTGCTGCCGTGACCTACACACTGTGTCATTGTCCCAATCTCTGGCCTACTCCTGTTTTTGCCACCTCCAGAATGTCATTGTGCCACTGTCTGACCTCATGCTGCTGCTGCCGTGACCTCCACACTGTGTCATTGTGCCACTCTGTGGCCTAATCCTTTTTTCGTCACCTCTAAAATGTCATTGTGGCACTGTCTGACCTCATGCTGCTGCTGTGGCTGCTGCCGTGACCTACACACTGTGTCATTGTGCCACTGTCTGACCTCATGCTGCTGCTGTGGCTGCTGCCGTGACCTACACACTGTGTCATTGTGCCACTGTCTGACCTCATGCTGCTGCTGTGGCTGCTGCCGTGACCTACACACTGTGTCATTGTCCCAATCTCTGGCCTACTCTTGTTTTTGCCACCTCCAGAATGTCATTGTGCCACTGTCTGACCTCATGCTGCTGCTGCCGTTCCCTCCACACTGTTTATTGTTGCCATTCTGTGGCCTACTCCTTTTTTTGCCACCTCTAGAATGTCATTATGCCACTGTCTGACCTCATGCTGCTGCTGCCGTGACCTCCACACTGTGTCATTGTGCCATTCTGTGGCCTACTCCTTTTTTTGCCACCTCTAGAATGTCATTGTGCCACTGTCTGACCTCATGCTGCTGCTGCCGTGACCTAAAAACTGTGTCATTGTCCCACTCTCTGGCCTAATCCTGTTTTTGCCACCTCCAGAATGTCATTGTGCCACTGTCTGACCTCATGCTGCTGCTGTCGCTGCTGCCGTGACCTACACACTGTGTCATTGTGCCACTGTCTGACCTCATGCTGCTGCTGTGGCTGCTGCCGTGACCTACACACTGTGTCATTGTGCCACTGTCTGACCTCATGCTGCTGCTGTCGCTGCTGACGTAACCTACACACTGTGTCATTGTGCCACTCTGTGGCCTACTCCTGTTTTTGTCACCTACAGAATGTCATTGTGCCACTCTCTGACCTAATGCTGCTGTGTCTGCCACCGTCACCTCCACACTCCGTCACTGATGTTGCCACCTGAGCCCTCAGCTTGTTTTTTTCCAGCTGTCGCTCGCATGACTTTAGGCTACATTCCCCTTCAGTTTTTTGTTCAGTTTTGCCCTCTTAAGTGCCCAGGGAATTTTATAGTGAAGCGATTCTAAGAGCGGCGGCAGTCATGTGCGTGTCATACTAAAACACAACACTGTATGAAGACCAAACCAAGCTCCCTCTGCATTTTTAAGCATGGCACAACGTTCTACAGCACCCTGCAGGCTCTGTGCAGCCTGGAAATAGCTGTTTTTTAATGTGATTCGTCCCGAAGTAATTCGGAACAAAGTTATTTTTTGTCGAGAGATTCGGCGAAGTGAATGAACCGAATTTCGGGAAATTCGCCCATCTCTACATATAACTTCTTGATTTCCTCACCTGATTGCCATACAAGACAACTGCAGTCAAAGACCAGAATATCAGGAACTATCTGCATATTGCTTATTGCCATAAAAAACTGGGGGCACATCAACAATAAATTCTGACTTACATTTTTGGAATAAGTAGAGAAACAGAGAAAGCTTGGACTTTGACTACCTTGTAATTTGTGGCCCATTTCTACTGTAGCAGCTCAGCCTAATTGAATTGAATAGAGCAGAGCTTTAATACCAGGCACAACCTGTGGAAGCTGTGGCACTGTTTTTGAATCTTAGCAGCCATCTTTTTCTAATCCTACACATCCACGTTTAATAGGATCAAGTGCCGAAATTGTATTGACTGCTGTAAACAACCATTTTATGAAAACCAAATGTGAGATAGGAACATAGTCTTGTTATGAAAAAGTTTAGAAGCAGCTGACTAACAAACCTGTGCCAAGTAGTTATCAAGCCCAGTCTGATATCCACTGTGATTTTGGTGGTTTGTTGAGACATTATTTTTAAGGAAAATACCCAGAGATATTTAGGGAGTAGGTTGTAAACTGTGTTAGACTAAAGAAAATTATTTGAAGGTGTCCCCTTCACCTAGACAGGACACGTGCATGTCCACTCTTAAAGGAGTATTCCCATTTCATTGACTAGCTTTGAACATGTCGGCAAAACTATTACCAAATCCATTGCTCTTCTGATTTTGTTTCTTTCAAAGTTAGAACAGTTCTTATCTTTTGCTTGTGTACACAAGCTTCACTTGCTACCAACAAGCCTTTCTCAGCTCAAACAAGCTCTAACAGCAGTGGCCAGGATGGTCCCTGCTCTTTGTTACCTGCAAGATGAGAGCTTGTTTACATTAATAATTGACAAGCTTTAACCCTTTACAGCTCTGTAGCCTTGTTTGCTGCTGTTTAGAAACCTCCAGCATTAATCTCACTGTAACAGGCTCATCTAGGAATAGCAGAGCTAATATGCCAACCACTGCTGTAGACCCACCTACAGCCTGATCAGGAAGTGGAAGCCTGAAGCTGGCTGTGAAGAGCAGCATGGTGAGAACACCACTTTAAGTACTTTTCGTTATATAGTAGAGCCACAGCGTATTCCTTTTGCTTCACAGTTCATGGAATATCCTTCAATTACCCATACAAATTAACAAAAATGAATACTAAGATTGATTGCTGCATCAAACAATGATGCAAACTGTAGATTTTTCAGTCCATTTATAACCGGTGTATCAGACACTAAGCATTAGTGACATCTAATGTACTAAAAATGCATTCAACATGACAGGTAGAAAGAATAGCTAAATTCATTGTCAGTAGAGGGATGCACTGAGCATGCAAGTAGAATAGCTGCCTATAGGTTCCTGTGTACCGTTTCCTTTTCTGTTGCTCTGCTATACCTAAGTACATGCCTTTCTTATCCCGTGTCCCATCTGTTACAGGAATTGTCTTGTGCGTTTGCTGACATAGTTGAAGCTAAGTTTTCTTCATATATAACCTCAATAGAGTTGAAGCATCCAGATGGCCAAAGCTTATTACAGCCTGATATATCATAGCAAATAGACTATGATTTATTTGTAACAAATCTAGGACCAAAGAGATTGTATGCTGGGCATAGGATCTATAAATCTTCATTGCTGTTTTTTTCCAGCAATGCCCCACCTGAGTAAGGAGATAGTGTATGTTGGCACAGAGCCCAGCATATTGCCAGGGAAGAAGTTACATTTTTCTTTCTCTATTGAAATAATTGATCATTGAGAGAACATTGTGTGTCTTGTTTTTACAGGTTTACAAATTAGGATTTGGATAGATTGGGGTGACCTGCAAATAACTATGCTCAAGTTTACGTTTTATTGAAATGTAGCAGTTTCTTCTGCTGTGTGGTAAATATCAGCACAAAGTTGTACAGAAGTGTTTGAATAAGATTGAGTATGCTATTTAAATACTGATTGTCATGATATCGGTATGATAAGTGTATGAGTCACTGGCATAATGCAGGTTAATTTAGCGTTTGATAACCTTTATATTAAGCTGCCTGGATATATCCAACATAGAGTTGTCCTTCATGAACAGAAATAGATCAAGGGCTCCTCTCCAGCAACAGTATCAAACAATAAATGGATAACTAACAATGCATATACATTTCTGTTAATTGCTTGGATATAAAAATCTGTCAGCAATCGAATGACTAACACTGGTTAGGGTGTATTTACACAGTGCAGTTTTGACATGGTTTTAGTGCAGTTTTCCTTTGCAGCAGAGAACTGCAATCAGGGCCGGGACAAGGCATTTTGGTACCCTAGGCAAGTACAGCCAATGGCGCCCCCTTCCCCCCTCACTCCCCAAAAAATCGCCTGGCCCCACACACTAATTCCTCTCACCCCTGCGCCAGGTCCTGTCACTAATTTTCTGCATATTCCACATAGCTCCAGTCCATCTCCTCAGCAGTCACTGCACAATGACAAATTAGCTTTTTCAAAATCGCTCCCCTCCGTATGACAGTGAAATACCTTATAAATAACAGTCACCAAATAATCCACCGATACATGGAGCAAATCTACCGGACGAATGACTATTACTAAAAACACTCTTACAAAACCAAGACCCAAAACTATTACTACTTAAGGATCAAATAATCCTGCCAGACCCTGACCAAACGCAACCCCCACATGTGACCATCAGTTGTACACAGGCTCTGAAGACATATATTACCGCCATACAGTGACCATATAGTGATAGATACTAGTTGTATGTAAGCTCTGCAGAAGTATAAGTGATTACACTGCAGTTATATTTAGTAACTCACCGGAGACGTCTTTTCTGATCAGCGTCGTTCACTTTCCCATTTCTTCTCCATCCGGTTCACACCTTCATGCTGATATCTCCCGGCCAATACTCGTCCCTGCAGATTTGGACACAAATATCTTAGAATCCTCACATTTCCAGCCACTCCTTACATCTAGGTATATACGTCCCCTCAGGTAGACAGGTACGTAAGTCCCCTGAGGTAGACAGGTACATAAGTCCCCTGAGTTAGACAGGTATATATGTCCCCTCAGTTAGACCGGTATATAGATATGCCCTCTCAGTCAGGCAGGTATATGCATATTGTCCCCTAAGACAGGTAGGTATATAAATATAGGGGCATATAACTAGGGGCCACAGGCAGGTATATGGGGGCTCAGGCAGGCGTATAGGGGCTCAGGCAGGTGTATGGGGCCACAGGCAGGCATATGGGGGCCACAGACAGGCATATGGGGGCACCAGCAGGCATATAGGGGCCACAGGCAGGCGTATGGGGGCCACAGGCAGGCATTATAGGGGACACAGGCAGGCGTATAGCGGCCACAGGCAGGCATTATAGGGGACACAGGCAGGCATTATAGGGGCCACAGGCAGTATATAGGGGCCACAGGCAGGCATTATAGCGGCCACAGGCAGTATATAGGGGCCACAGGCCCGCATTATAGGGGCCACAGGCAGTATATAGGGGGCACACAGGCAGGCATTATAGGGGCCACAGGCAGTATATAGGGGCCACAGGCAGGCATTATAGGGCCACAGGCAGTATATAGGGGCCACAGGCAGGCATTATAGGGGCCACAGGCAGTATATAGGGGCCACAGGCAGTATATAGGGGCCACAGGCAGGCATTATAGGGGCCACAGGCAGTATATAGGGGCCACAGGCAGTATATAGGGGGCACACAGGCAGGCACTTAAAAATAACAACATTAATACTCACCTTACCTGCTTCCCGGGCACGCGCTCCTCTTCTTTTCCGGCCGCGCGCTCCTCCGGCAGCTCCTTGGGTGCACAGCCTGTGACGCGCTGTGCGCCCGAGGTGAGGCAGCGTCGCGATGACCTCACTTCATCGCGACGCTGCCAGCTGAGCCACACAGGGCCGCGGTGGGTCCTCAGCGCTATGAGGACCCGCCGGCCCCGCTGTGTCGGCCCTGCGGCTTACCAGAGGATCCAGCGATCCTCCGGTGAGCGGGTCCGACACTCTCTGCGGAGCAGGGAGCGCTCGCTCTCTGCTCCGCAGAAGCGGTCGAAGAGGCGGCCGGCGCTTCAGGCCCATGGCAGCGGCCTGGAGCCCGGCGAGGTTCGGAGCCCTGCCTGCGCCCCTTAGGGATAGGCAGAGGTAGGCGCCCTAGGCGGTCGCCTACCTTGGCCTACCCATCGTCCCGCCTCTGACTGCAATAAAACTGCCTTTATTAAAAGCCTGCTCCAGAATGGCCCTATTTCCCTCACTATTGTACAGTTAACCTGTTCCAAGCCTTTCCTTTCCACTAGCATAAGCTACGCTTCTCTCCTATACAGTGTCAGAATTAAGGGGGGCAAAAAAGTTAATATTATTCTACCCAAGGCTAAGGTGTGAATCGAGTTGGACCAGGACTAAAAGCAGCCCTAGGTTACATGCCCAGCAACCCACATATAATATCGCATTTCGCCCATTTTATGAAAAAATGGCCCTGCTTTATTTGTTCCCACTCCCTTAAAAATGTAAACAGCCCCATCAACACATGGAGAAGAAGAAAAAAAACCAATAGAAAACTAATTATACTGACACAATCTCTTTCATTTACAGACAAGTGTACAGTACACTATCAGTATACAAGCAATAACAAATAACCAATACAACCATACAGTGACCATGCAATTCTATGTAACTGTTCAGATATTATCTGCACAGAGGCAGATATTATTACACTGCACACCATGCAAGAGAACAAACTACTGATCATATGTAGTCATAGGCAGAACACCTGACAAAGGTCTTTCACCTCTCCTGACATGTCTGGTTTAAATGCTTGCAGTTCTAATGAAAAAAACCATCCTTTATTACAACTCTGTATTGTGCCATCCCTCTGTTACTGCTGGATAGCTATCAAGAAATTGATAACTGGATGTTAATGTTCTCCTTGTCAAAAGGCAGTGCCCCCCCCCCCACTGCCTAAGGTTATGTTCACATGTATTTTATGCATGAAAAAAAACATCCATGAAGTGTTCAGTTGTCTACAGAATGTTAACTGCAATGCAGATTGTTACCATTGTGAATTCCAAATCTGTTTCGTATAAAAGAAATAAGCAACTGACACATTCAGCTTGGAAAATACAGTGAGGAAAATAAGTATTTGATCTACTGGTGATTTTGCAAGTTTTCCCATCTACAACGAATGGAGAGGTCTGTGATTTTTATCGTAGGTACATTTCAACTGTAAGGCTATGTTCACACGGCTTAAAATGGGACATATCTCGCCCTGTATTTTGCGCCGTACTGCGCGAATTACGGCTGGAATACGTCCCAGTCATTACGGTAATCCACAGTTCTCATAGAGAACTGTGGATTGCGTCTTCTCTCCCTGCTCTCACAATACGGCGAGAGGGACGAGAAGTGACATGAACAATGAATGTTTATGGGGCCGGCGGGCTGCCGCCCCCCGTCCCCGCTCCGGAGCACACGGCGTAATTGCGGGCAAAATACATCCCACAATTACACCTTGAATAAGCCGTGTGAACCCTGCCTAAGAGGCAGAATTAAAAAATACAGAAAATCACATTGTATGATTTTTAAATAATTTGCATTTTAGTGCATGAAATAAGAATTTGATACAATAGAAAAACAGAACTTAATATTTGGTACAGAAACCTTTGTTTGCAATTACAGAGGTCAGACATTTCCTTTAATTCTAGACCAAGTTTGCACACACTGCAATAGGGACTTTGGTCCACTCCTCCATACAGATCTCCAGATCTTTCAGGTTTCGGGGCTTCCACTGGGCTACATTGAGTTCCAGCTTCCTCCAAAGATTTTCAGTTGGGTCCAGGTCTGGAGACTGGCTAGGCTACTCCAGGACTTTGAAATGCTTCTTACAGAGCTTCTTAGTTGCCCTGGCTGTGTGTTTTGGGTCATTGTCCTGCTGGAAGACACAGCCAAGTAATAATACTTAACCTTTATTATACTACATTAAAATTATGTAAGTTTCCCACTCAATTAAAAATGGACAACCTGTTCTCACTTGAATGTACTAAATATAAAGGATACCTAAGGATACCTCTTGAACCAATATAGTGCTTTATTATTCATAACAGTTATTTTCAACACAAAATAGCCTAGGAGGTATAGTCAGATAGATGATTTCATTAAAATTTATATAGTCAGGATCCTGCACCCACCAAGTTTGTTCACGACTCAAGTGAAGATAAACCTATTTGGACCAGTTCTGACACTTAGGACAACATATATCCGTCCCTATAGTCCTGTCTGGTCCAGGTTACCACTTGTCACTGGAGGTTCTAAAGCACCATTTCTCTTTACATCTCATATCTGAATCCTGATAATGTCCTCTAATCCTAATAAACAAGCTAGCACTGTCCCTCCTCCTTCCAATATCACTAGGAAAGTGTATTGATCTCTCAGTACCCAACTGACTTAGGCGTCACGCCTCCCGCTCCAGATTCAAAGATTGGAATTTGGCGGGGGAATGAAGAAGAGCCCACTTTAGTATTATTTTTATTTTTTAATAGGGAGAGGAGGAGAATATCTATTCTAAGTGACCCTCACTACCCTAAATGGCCCTAACAAGCCTAAGTGGCCCTCACTACCCTAGGTGGCCCTAACTAGCCTAAGTGGCCCTCATTACCCTAAGCAGCCCTAACTAGCCTAAGTGGCCCTTACTTCCCTAAATGGCCCTTACTACTTACGCTAAGTGGCTCTAATTACCCTAAGTGTCCCTCACCACCTGCCCTAAGTGGCCCTCACTGTATGCCCTAAGTTGCCTTCACCGCTTGCCCTAAGTGGCCCTAACCACCTGTCCACTGACTAGAACCGGCTCGCTACTGACGGGGGGGGGACTTTACCTACTTAATAGCAAGAGTCTACCACTTATCTAATTTTTAAGGTCTAACCTGACTAAAAGAACCATCTTCCCATCCACCTAGGTCATATGCGGGGCTGTCTACTATATGGAGTGTGTTCTTACCTACTGGTGGCACAAATGAGGGCCCTATAGTTGGTTGGGCGAACTTTCACTGTTTGGAGTCTAACATGTTTGTGTGGTAAATTCTGCATGGACGAGTTGTGGCCGTTAGAAGACATCATGATGGTCTGGACTGGATGAAGAGAGAAAAGACATCACTTGTGAGTCACTAAATGTAACTGCCCTATAATCACTTATATGTCTACAGAGCCTATGTGCAACTGCTATGTACCACTATATGGTCACTGTATGTCGGTAATATAAAGTCTGCAGAACCTGTGTACACTGGTATCTACCGCTATATGGTCACTGCATGGTGGTAAGAGTGGTCTTAGTGTATTGGTTTATATTCAGTAACAATACAATGAATTTATTAAGTCTCCTTATGGTGATGATATGTGGTCAGAGTATGGCGGTATTCTTTGGTCCTTGTATATTGTTGTTATTGGTATTATTGGTCCTGATATATTGATTTTGTCATTGACAGTATGGTGGTATAAGTTACTATATAGTGGTGATATTGTGACCCTTGCATACTTAGTGACCCGCAGAATACAGATAAATGTCAGTTGAACTGTTCAGCATAAACTCCAATAAAAATGAAACTCATAAAACAAAATGCACAATTGCATTTTTTTCCCGTTGCATTGTTTTTCTCTTGGGGGGGCAGAGGGAACAGACACTCTGGCTGTATAACTTGTTTTTCTTTGGCCCCATTTGAAAATGAATGTTCTTCTACTGGACAGTTCCTTTCAATAGAAATAATTTTCTGCAGCGCACTACATCACAGACATCCATCACATCAAGTAGGGAACATGTTGTTGAAAAGTATTGGTCCACAGAAATAGGAATAGGGGGCCCCCCTGCTGAAGTTTTGCCCCCGGCCCAAGAGTCTCTAGCTATGTCCCTGACTAAGGACACATCCTAATGGGTGAGATTGCCAAGCACTAGCGAAAGCTGTGTAGGTTTAAAGCTAAAGTAAGCTGATTTTGTGTTTGGAAGACTTGGACTATGGACTTTCTTAGTGAAATAAACCATTTGTGTTTGCTACCATATCATTTGCCTCCCAGTCTGATTACCCTGAGACTACCACTTGAGCTAATTCCCACAGTGTACACAGCCCCCTGTACCTGAATACTTGACCCCAGTAGCCATATACTACAGGAGATAGCTGTATATACTGCCCCCTGTGGGTATTTACATGCCCCTTTTAGCTTTATACATGCCCCCTGTAGCCATATACATGCCCCCTGTAGTTGTTTACTGCCCTTTGTAGCCGTGTACATGCCCCCAGTAGCCATTTATACATGCCCCCTGTTCCGTAAAAATAAACAAACGTACTCACTTCTCCTCATTCCCCTGCTGAGCAACTCGTGGCATGAGCTTGTGTCCAGTGTGGGGGCATGACGTCATCACGCCAGCTGTGCCAAGGTGCAAGCTCCCGATGTCTCCGAGGCCTAGGACTCAGCAGCACAGGTGGTGTGATCAGTACATCATGCCCCCTGCGGCACTTACTACCGTGGGCCGTAGGCCTTGGGGACCATTGCCGCAGAGCTTGGCAGCCCACCAGAAGATAATATGATGATAGATGAAATCCCAGTGGCCCTGAACTCCACCACAGTGGACCCCGAAGCCTACGGCTCACGGTAGTAATCAGCGCAAGTGGCGTAATGTACCGATCACGCCGTCTGCACTGCTTGGTGTGTATGTGTCGGTGGGTGTGTATGTGTCTGGTCCTCCGTTGGGCCAGTCCAACACCAAAATGCCTCACACCCCAGAACAGACGATTAAATAGGGTGTCCATGTCTTTCTCACCTGCTGCTGCTCTAATAGAGGAAAAAAAATGTAAACTCAACTTGCCACTGATGCTGCTGGTGGTCACTCCTGGACTTCGATTTACATCTGGCTACATTTCACCTAAAACTGGGGCAGATATATTTGTACTGGCTGTTGTTTTTTCCATGTAGCTGGGGCAGAAATATTTTTACTAGGTGCTGTATTTTCCATGTAAGTGGGGCAGATATATTTGTACTGGGTACTTGTAAAGTCCTTGCAAAGTTAAATGCTGACAGTTTGAATATATAGTCAACAGGTGACAATTAGTTAAAGTTTCTACTGTGTTATAATTTTCTTGTAAAAACAAAATCTGAATCTCTTGGAATGGGCTTAACCCAGCATGGATTATATAAATTAAAGGGAAGTACCAAAACTTTAAAAAGCTCGTTCGTAAATTTAGTGATGATATGAAATAGAAAATCACCTCAAAATGTGGCTTTTAAACAGTCTTCTTTCATTGCTGTACCCGGAATCACTGATCCCAGCCAGTGACGTCACCATTCATTCTTCACATGACCCTGCAGCTTCTCACAAACCACAGAAGTCTCTTACTGTATATTGGCTCCAGGATCATGTGAAAAATGAACGGTGATGTCATTGGCTGGGATCACTGGGACTGGCCATGGCACTGTAATTGGCCGGATGACAAGGTAATTATATATATATATATATATATATATATATATATACACAGAAAAACAGCAGCACATGCTTGGACTTGCCAATAATAGAAGAAAAAAGAAGCGGGTGTCAGCAGCGACAGCTCTGATATAAGGGCTCCAACAAATAAAGTAGTAAAAAATCCACGGCACTCCTCAGAAATTTTAAGGCAAAAAGGTAATTTATTCCTCCATGCCACAAAGTGACGTTTCAGCTCTCTCACAGAGCCTTTGGGTGCTTTCCCACGGTGCGTTTTTGGCGCGTTTATGATGCGTTTTTGGATGCGTTTTTTGTGCAGGAAGGCACAGCAATTAATGATATACATTGTTGCACAAAAAACGCATTCGAAAAAACGCATCAAAAATGCACAAAAAACGCACCGTGTGAAAGCACCCTTTGTCAAATGCTCTGTGAGAGGGCTGAAACATCGCTTTGTGGCATGGAGGAATAAATTACTTTTTTGCCTGAAAATTTCTGAGGAGTGCCGTGAATTTTTTTACTACTATTATATATAATATTTATAAAAAATATATATATATATATATTTATAAAATTATATATATATATTATATTATATATTATATATATATTATACTTTTAAAATTTTAAATACACAACATCACACACACACACACACACACACACACACACACACTCACACACACACACACACACATATATTTTCAGGGCTCAATTAGGAGCCAAAACGTTGCCTTTAGACGGGGATTAAATCACAAAATCTTTGCTTTTTTAATTTTTATTTTTGTGCAGCAACTTTTTTCATATATTTATCTATATGACGTATTTCCTATCATACTCTAATAACAAGCTTTTTAAAGTTTTGGAGCACCTGTTTAATCACATATTGGCCAAGTAGAGCCAAAAAGCAAATATAATAGCTGTAACCTTTATTATTAGAGTGGCAACATATTCGGCATTGTGTTACATTTGGGAAATTGACAAGTACAGACAATGAAACTATAGGAGAAAAGTCTAATTTTCCTTCTTTGGTTTGCTGGACTACTCATTTAAATGACATCACATTCAACCTCTCAAATTAGTACAATACCAGTGACCTTTGAGGTAATTTTTTCCCCCAATTTGTTTTATCTTTGTCTTTTCTCTTGATGCTCAGAAGTCAAGTCAGTTATAAAACCTCTTCCTGGACTCTTTTACAAAGAGGGTAAAACAAGGTCACCTCTGAACTCTGCAAAACCCCCACTGTGACTGTGTTATCCTCCTTAAAGATGTTAACAGAGTAGGAGTCTGAGAAAAGGTTTGCACTGTTTTGTTTGCTGCCTACCATGACATCTATTTGCACATCTGTGAACATATAGTATTCTATTATTACACTGTCCTGTGATCACTGTGCAGGTAAATAACAAGGGGCTGAAGAATTTTAACCTTAGGCCCAATTCACATTTGCATCAGATATTTCAATAGGAACCTTCAATGCAGATTCCCTCAAAAATTATGTAAAAAATAGCTGCACTATAATTTTCCTCTGAAATGACCAAATGCTGTGGCAAAAGAATTTGATAAAGCCCTTTATAATCAATGACGTTAAGCATCATTGGTGTCTGGTATATATTGTAACAGACCTGGCACCACATTTTTTTTATGATGGAACAGAAAAATCGAAATCACTATGCTGGTGTGGGCTTAGTCTTATGACTAAGCCCAGGAGTGAGCATGTTATGGCTTGTCCCCACGGCGGTTTTCAGTCGGATTTACAGACGGTTTTTGGATTTGAAAAATGTCTGTGAACCGTTTGTCAACCTTTTACATTAATTTAAATAGAAAATCCATGCAGTAGTTCACACAGCATAGAATTTCTACCGGATGGTTTATGACATCGCCGGGTTTCGGGCAGAACATGAACATGTGAGTGTGAATGGGGACGGCATGATTCCGCAAACCACGGACAAAAGCCGTCCCCCTACGTGCCAAAAAAAGACAGAATACTGGTTGGATTTTGTCTTAGCCGTGTGAACTCACCCTTACTGTGGTTTGCAGATCCTACTGCTGTGTTGTGCTAGTATGACAGGAAGAGAAATGAGATTGTGTTGAGCTTGAGTGAAAAGAGAGGTTGTGGCTTGTGAGAAAAATGCCAGTTACAGTAGCAGAGGTATTAGCAAGCAGAATGGACTGGCCAGTGCTGGGACAAGGTATTCTGATGCATAGGCAAAGAAGGCATATAGTGCCCCCCCACCTCCTCCATGTAAAATTCATCTCACTCCATACCTCCTTGCTCTCACTTCCTGTCTGGGATGCAGTGGAGCCCTAGGCGGTTGCCCACTTTTGCCTACCCGTTGTACCGGCCCCATGCTAGTCCAGTACAAGTGTGTGGTGCTGTGAGCCAGAGACACAGAAATTGTCTTCCTAATGCAGTAATAGTGCCCGCTACACATTAACAGTGACTTTCTAGTGCCCTCCTGACAACTATAGTGCCTCTTTACTGCTCCTCACACAGTTATAGTATCCGCTTACTGCTTCTTCACAGTAATAGTTCTCCTATACAGTTGAAGTGCCCTCATTTAGTCCCATACACAATCAAAAGTGTTTCCACAAATAAAAGTGCCCTCTCTAAAAAAAATAAAAAAAAATAATAAACACATTTTACCCTGTATACCCAATTAACAAACCAGTTCAAGGGACTGCCTCTTCCAGGCTATGGCATGCACTCTCAGCAACACAGTGCATGCAGGTGTGATGTCCATGCATAACTTTTTTTTCCTGTGTCAGGATGTTTAAGGTATCAAAGATGCTTGACTTATCAGTCTGACAATGCAATGCTCTGTTTGTGGCCTAACTTCCAGTCCGATGTCCTGTCTGACGTCACTTCAAGTTGCTCACCAAAAGACCCAATTTTATGGTAGCCGAAAGTAATGTCGGATATCACATTTAACGTCACTTCCGCTTACCATGACATTGGGCCTATAGTAAAATAACAAAAAGTAAAATCAGAAAGAATGTTAGACTGCACATTAGGCTTCAACAGGAATGTAATGTCGCCTTAGGCTAGGTCTACACGGCATTGGACAGAAAACTCACTGAAAATCAAATCCTAAAAACGTTCATAAAACTGAGTTTTTTGTCCATTGCCTGAAAAAACTTATGTGTTTTGGCCGGTTTTGCATTTTTTCATCGTGTTTTGTGCTGCAATTTTTGTGCAGAAATGCACAGCATCATATTTGCTGTGTATTTATGCAAAAAAGTGCAGAAAACACCAAATATGCACCCAAAAAAAGTCCAGCACTTTACATAGACTCCAATAGTAATTTTTCCATCCTGTGCTGTTACAGTCTATGGGACATCTTTTCAGTCCTTTTTTCAGCATTTTTAAAAAATGAAAAACACTGAAAAAATGGCTGTTTTTGTGAGAAATGGAGACATAGGGTTAGGATTAGAATTACAGTTAGGGTAAGTGACAGGGATAGGAGTAGAGAAAAAATTTTGGTTTGGGATGTCCTAAACCCAAATTTTTTTCACTAGTTGTCAGAATGAATACAGCCCCATTCAAGCAACACAAGCCACAGGCATAAGGTGCTTGCAGTCTGAAAGGGGTGAAAAAGGGTAGTTTTTACCATGTAGAAAGATATGACCGCACTCAGGCAAAGGTATTCATGCAAATAAAATGTCTTTATTCCTTTCACAGGCTCCAAAATGATATACATATAGAAGGTGACTCAATAAGGATGTTTCGGTCACTTATAGACCTTTATCAACAAGTCACTGCAAAATGAACAAAACATAGGACAAAAACGTAAGATTGCATTTTGGGAAATCATGCATATAAATGATACAGATCCATAAATCCACTTTACTCTCCACATACACATTAGGTGTCCAATATGTACAGTGTAAATAGATACCATCCCCATCATGAAATATAGATGTCTATCTATATACAATATGTACAATATATATAATAAGCCACTCAGCAGTATACAAAAGAAATGACTACTAAGTTCTGACAGGCATCTGTTATTAGTAAATAGACAGGACTAGCAGGTCCATAAACAAACTGATACAACAATAGTGCCAATGTAAGCAATCACAATGATGGTCATATGATTAGATGATCCACATAAAAAAAATAAAAAAAAAGGAGGTAACATCCGTAACTGTTGTAAATGAAAAAGGCTGCATCTCCCTATAAAGCCCTAGGCTACTTACCGATGTGAAACAGGAAAATGAAGGAAAGGGGCCGTAGCCCTGTGGATAAGGAGCCTCTTAAGCTGCAGTGAGGGAGTGCCCAAGTTATACTGTGTGCCGCGGCCGTATCTCCGAAACCGGAAGTCGCTGCGCGCTATGTCATATCCGGAAGAAAGGAAAGATGGGAAATGTAGTCCACATAAGAGGCATGTGCATGCGCAATGGCACTGCGCTGCGCTCATGATATGTGCAATAAAGAGAGACAGAGATACAAAAGGGAGAATTGAATAGACTATAACAGATAGATGTTATATAGATGAAGATAAGAAATGGATACAGAGAGTGAATTGAACTAATATAAAGGAGAGATTCTGAGACAACTATCAGATAGCTCCACCTATACTCCATTGGTTACAGATCCGATTTTTAGAATCATGGACAAGATCAATAGTGTTCTAGAAAAATATCGGGCCAAGGGTATTATTGACAGTTCCACTTTTTCTTTCCTGAAGGTTGATCATCCGGTAACCCCGGTTTTTTACACATAGCCCAAAATCCATAAAAACCTGGATAAACCCCTTGGGCGACCCATTGTTGCATCCACAGATTCAGTGTTCTCTTCAATCTCACAATACATTGAAAAAATACTGAACACCTTGATAAAGACAAACACTTCTTACCTACAATAAACAGGACATTTACAATCTATACTTAACAAACATGGTAATATCTCAGATACCGCATTATTAGTGACTCTAGATGTATGTAGTCTGTATACATCTATAGACCATACAAAAGGTATAGATGCAGCCAGCGATTTTTTCAAGGAATTCCGATATGACTGAAGATGTATTTGCATTTTGTATTGAACTACTGACATTAGTCCTTTAATACAGTTTTTTTATGTTTAAAAAGTTTCCCTTTTTTTTTTGCACGGGATAAAAGGCACTCCCATGGGGCCCAATAGGGCCCCCCCCAACCTAATGCCTATAGGCCATGTTGGGGATCATCAATGTATATCACCTTTCATCTCTTCCTTGTCACGCCCCGCCCTAGGGGAAGGGAGATAAAAAATGATTTTTTCCATATGGGAAGGTGATGAGACATCATTAAAAACATTTCCCCACAGGCTTTTAATTCCATACGTCCTAAATTTCCCAATTTTAAACATTTGATTTAAAACATGCGTCAGCTCCTTTAAACTAGACCCCTTAGTGATTAAGAATGAGGACAACCCCTTTAAAGCACTGCCCTTTTATGTGAAACCAACAGACGGGAAACCCAATTTCTCCTTCATTTTAAAAGCTGTCACCCAAATGTATATAAAAGAAGTTTTCCCTGGGTTCACAACTCATAAAGTCCAACGTTTAGTGTCCGACCCTCCCCAAAGGAAGACAGATTCGAAAACCCTGAAACAAAAAATTTTGGATAGAGGTTATCCAGAAAATATATTGCACTTAGGGCAGTACCTTTCCCCAATCTAGGGTTTCTAAAACCCAAAAAAAATTCCTTTTTTTTAATTTCTTACCATCCGAGGGTGATGGAATTTCACCCAAAATTCTAAGACGACAAATTTTGGGAAAAACCCCACGGAGGGGCATATCCCCCTGTAAAATCTTTCCGGGAAACCCCCCCTTTTTGTGTTCCAAGAGACCGAGAAACCCTCAGGACAAAGTGGTAAGAGCAGATGTTGGGGCCACCAAAAAGATAAAAACCCACCCTCTTCCCCTTTTTCTTCCCCTTAAAAAAAAGGGACATTTCCATGTTTTTTCAGTGTTTTTCACTGTTTTGAGTTTTAAAAAAGGAATTCAGAACCCATCCCAAACAAGGGGCAGAGATTTTACCCTTGGGGGGCCCCTAACCGCAACCCGCTCCTATTTTAGGGTTTTGCCCTTAAAATTTCCCTGGGGTTTTTTTGTACATTGGAGAAACGGTTTTAGCGGATGAAGGAAACCCTTTTCCAGCCATAAATCTTCCATACGGGTTCAAGAAACTTGGGTTTCCGGTACCGCCCTCACTTTTTAGAGGCAGGGCATAAAAATCTCCCCAAATCCGCTTTCAGATTCCCGGGAAAAAGGTCAAAAAGGGGCCAAGACGGGGGGGGTAATCACATTTAAAATAACTCTAAGGAGGGAATCCTCTTGGATTTTTAAAAAATTTAATTTCGCCTTTCATTCCCCAAAATTTGCCCCCCCAATAGGGATTTTCGACATTTTGTTCGCTAATTATGTCCCGGGACTTTTGTCTCTAATGCATTGTGTTCTTTTTTTTTCAGCAAAGGGAGTACAGATTTTACAGCGGGTGAACACCATCAAACCCCTCACAAATTTCATTTTTTTTCTCCTTCCCATTATTTCTCTTTTTTTTCTCCCTTTTTGTTTTCTTTTCCCCCTCCCTTCCCCCACTGTCTTCCTTTTTTTCAATTTCCCCCTTTTTTGTATACAATTTTAAACTTATTTTATTTTTTTATTTTTATTTCTTGTTTATTTTATTTTTTATTTTTTCTTTCTCCTTCCCCCCCCTTTTTATTTTTTATTTTTTTAAATATTTTTTTTGATTTATTCTTAATTGTGTATTATAGCCCTCCCTTTGTGCCTTTTTTTTCTGTTCTCTTATTTTCCATTCTCGGGTTTTTTTATGTCATG
>JAODAL010052353.1:0-26039 GCA_025379985.1 Phyllomedusa bahiana
TTTTTCCACTTTGGTTGAACTTGATGGATTGTAGGTCTCTTTGGAACCGAGTTATTTAACCATGGGGTTTGTTGTGTTGCACATTCCTCTCCACCATGCACAAGGATAGCTGAGTTAGACATTTGCTGTTAAGATGCCAAGGAGGTCAAGAGGCCTATGGTGGATCCATTGTGTTATTAATGGACTTGTTGTGTTGCCCATTCCTCTCCACCATGCACGAGATTAATCAAGTTGGTCATTTGCTGGTAAGGTTCTAAGGAGGCCAAGAGGCATATGTACCCGTTGAGTTATTAATGGGTTTATTGTTTTGCTCGTTCCTCTCCATACATCATGCACAAAGGTTGGGTAAGGGGAGTTGGTCACTTATTGCAAAGTTATAGGTTCCTGTTGTTGGGGGTTACTTTAGTTAAGGGTTTGTTGTGTTGCCTGTTTCTCTCCATCATGCACAAGGTTAGGTGAGTTGTTCATTTGCAGGTGAGGTACTAAGGAGGCCACGAGGTTGGGTAACTAATGGGTTTGCAGGTAGCAGAGTCTAAGAGATTATTTATTTTTAACTCTTAAGCCCCCCAAGGAGGTATTGACTTTCCTTGAGAGAATCCCTAGGTGGCTAATTCATAGTCTTAGGGATTTATTTCACAGAAATAAGACCCAAGATGTAAGCGGGTCCGCAAAGGCACAGTTCTTGCAGAATAAGTAACCAGGTATAGGGTCAAGACAAAAACAAAGTCAGGAGTCATGCCAAAGAAGTTTTACTGCATTTAAATCTGTTTAGTTGGCTCACTTTGGACAACCCATGTTCATGTGGTAGGTCCCCAGTTTCACAGCTGATCATGAATGATCCTTAGGGAACTGCAGAACTAGTTTCTGAGTATACAGTTCAGATCCAATCTGGCTAATCTCAGGGGATCCTAATGTGAGACCTTACTAAATTATCTTCAAGAGACCTAATTGAAAAGACAGAAAGTTATCTTAAGAAGACGCAGGTGAACATACAAAAGGGGTTGTCCAGCTTCTACTAGAAGCAGTAGACTGGGCCATGATGATTTCATGGTACCTCAGACCTTAGTGGAAATAGAGGTTGATCTTTCTTCCAAATGGATTACAATACTCTATCAGCTCCAAAATCTCTGATTGAGCATAGGGGTTGTACAGGTTATTTGGAGAAGAAATGTCCTACTAAACACAGTAGATGATTACATGGCAGCTTAGACCTTAGTGGGGACCAAAGGGGACCTTGATGAAGAAGATCCCTAATTGAGCATACAAAAATGAGTTGTCCAGTTTATCAGAAGAAGACGTGTCCTACTACAGTAGACGGAACCATGATATTTTCATGCTAGCTCAGACCTTAATGGGAATCAAGTGGGATGCTGATGGGAGACATTAATCTATCAGCTCCAAAAGCCCTAGCTGAACATACAAAAATGGGTTTTCTAGGTTAAGCCAAGTCCTACTAAAAACAATAGATTGAGCCAAGATAATTTTGTGGTAGCTCAGATTTTATTTTGGAATAAGTTGGATACTGATGAAGAAGATACTCTCAGCTCCAAAAAGTCTGATTGAACATGCAAAAAGGGATTGTCCAGGTTATCTGAAGAAGGCATGTCCTACTTTAATTAGTAGAATGAGACTTTCATGGTAGCCCAGACTTTAGAGAACAGCCGTGACATTCTGCAAGGTGACGATGATGTTGAAGCCTTGAAATCTCAGATGCAACATTACTGTCACCTCCATATTGTTGCAATGTGTAGTTTTAGTTCCCAAATGAAGCCATGTTGCTTCAGCCTTAAGATAGACCCTCACTACCGGAATACGTCTATAATTTATACTGACTTGCCCGTCCCTTGAGAAATCCGCACTGCAGCACCATGTGGGAGACAGCGATGTGTCTGGGGACACATGAATTCTATATTTCATCAGCTCTGATGACAGATACAGCATTGTACCTGCACACAGAAATTTCTAGTTCATGGAAAGTAACGAGAACAAAATAAAACACGTTGCAATGTCCTCATACACCATACACTCTAGAATTCAGGACGTTTTAACCCTTTCATTCTCCTAACAACTTGGAGCTAAAAGAGCATTCCTTGCAGACTTTCAGAAGAAAAACTAGGTCTTGGAAGTGCATTTGAGGTGTGGTAAAACAAAAAAAACCCGGTCCACCAGGGTACTGTAGAGTTGAAAAGACCTCGTACATCCAAGTCCCGTACAATTAGGAGTTGTAAACCCCTCATCAATTCTGGTAAGCAACTAGAACCTAAAAAGCATCCTTCAGGGCTGTTAGAGAAAATAGTCTGGAGTCATCCAGGTACTGGTAGAGTCAAATAGACCCGGTCCATCCAGGTACTAGTAGAGTTGATAGACCGGTACACCAAAGTGGACATGGAGAGTTTAGATCTGGTCCATCAAGGTTCTGGTAGAGTCAATAGAACCTAGTCCATCTAGATGCTGGTAGAGTCAATAGATCTGTGTCATCCAGGTACTGGTAGAGTCGATAGACCCAGTCCATCCAGAGGCTGGTAGAGTGGATAGACCTGGTCCAACCAGATGCTGGTAGAGTTCATAGATCTGGTCCATCAAGGTCCTGGTAGAGTTGATAGACCTGGTCCATAAAAGTGCTGGTAAAGTTAATAGACCTGGTCCATCCAGATGCTGGTAAAGTCAATAGACCTGGTCCATCCAGGTGCTGGTAAAGTCAATAGTCCTGGGCCATCCAGGTGCTGATAGAGTTAAAAGACCTGGTCCATCCAGATGCTGGTAAAGTTAATAGACCAGGTCCATTCAGGTGCTGGAAGAGTCAATAGACCCGGTCCATCCACATGCTGGTATAGTCAATAGACCCAGTCCAACCAGGTGCTGGTAGAGTTGATAAAACCCGATCCCTCTAGCTGCTGGTAGAGTCAATAGCCCTGATCTATCAAGGTGCTGGTGTAGTTGATAGATCCAGTCCATTGTCCAAGTGGGGGACCCACCTACTGCATAGAAGCAAAAGGAAGGTTACAGGGTCTTTCTGAAGTATTCCCAACAATAACATTTTGGGGTATTTCCCATTAGGTTAATATTGGTGTAGTGGTGGGGCTAGCACAGAGTTCCATAGTTGATGAGGTTGGAAAAAGACACTGGTCCATCAGGTCCAACCTATAACCCTACAGTGTTGATCCAGAGGAAGGCAAAAACTTTAAGATGGATGCCAACTGTCCCATACAAGAGAAAAAACTCTTCCTGACTCCAGTATATGGCCATAAAAATAACCCCCTGGATCAATGGCTCATCTGTCCTGTTCTCATAATTGGTAAAGCCTCCTGTCCTGGTCTCCTCATGTGAGAAGTCTCCAATCCTGTTCTCATTATGGACGGGCCCTCCTGCCGTGGTCTCCTCACTGCTCACTGCTATTTGCTTTTAATGAATGGAGCCTCCTGCCCTGGTCTCCTGATGCTTGAAGTCTCCAGCCCTGGTGTCTTCAAGGGTGGAGCCTCCTGATCTGGTCTCCTCATGGGTGGAACTCTCCTGTCTATTTATTTATATAGCACTGTTATATTCCACAGCGCTTCACAGAGATTGTCATTTTTAACATTGGTCCTTGTCCCCTTTGGGGCTCACTATCTAAATTCCAGATTAACCTATCAGCTTGTTTAAGAGTATGGGGGAAATTGAAGTACCCAGAGAAAACCCCACACAAACATAGGGAAAACATAGAATGCAGATGTTGTCCTTGGTGGGACATGAGCTCAGAATCCCAGCATTTCAAGGCCAGCATGCTAACCACTGAGCCAACGTGTCCATGGAGTTTCCAGCTTTGTACTCTTCATGGGTGGAGCCTCCTACCCTATGTTAAGCTTTCTGCTATATTCTTATTATGGGGAAAACCCCATTACCCTTTACTCTTCATGGTTGGAACTTCCTTGCCTTATTTTTTGAAGTTTACCTCCACTGCTCTCATTATGGGTGGAGTTCTCTTCTTTGGGTTTGGAGACCCTTTTCTGCCTATGTTATTAGGGCAAGACCTCACGCCTTTTGTCTCTCCAAACCTCTATGGAATTGTTTTTCTATGAGGGTTTTAGTCAATGGTCACGGGAGACAGAATAAGACAGTAATGTCATTTAACTGATAAATCCCGATCATAAATGTAGTAACCTAGGTTTTAAAGGTAAAGATCGTCTGCAAAACAACAATCTTTGTACTCAACCCTTAAAACCAATAAAAGCTGACATTCTTAGCAATATCAATACAGTGGTCCCTCAAGTTACAATGACATCAGGATACAATATTTCCAGCATACAATGGTGTTTCCTATGACACTGTATAAACCACACTGACCATACAATGTCCTAGACACTGCTGATCTGCGGCAGATGTGATTCATGGAAGATCCAACCAATTATCATAAACATTTCTCTTAAGAGAGGTGCATGTAGTAGACACACCCTTATACACTCTGCTCCCCCACCCAAATAACACACCCTTATACACTCTGCTCCTTCCACCCATATAACACAACCTTTGACACTTTGCTCCCCCCACCTCTATAAAACACCTTATACACTCTGCTCCCCCACCCATATAACATACCTTATACACTCTGCTCCCCCATCCATATAACACACCTTATACACTGTGATCCCTCCAACCATATAACACACCCTTATACACTCAACTCTTCCCACCCATATAACATACCTTATACACTCTGCTCCCCCCACCCATAACACAGCCATATGCACACTGCTCCCCCCATCCATACAACACACCCTTATACACTCTTCTCACCCAGCCATATAGCACACCCTCATACACTCTTTTCCCTCCACCCATATAACACCCTTATATACTCTGCTTGCAGTTTGCATTTCTCACATTTGTTTCATCATTTCAGGCTGTATTTATAACTGTTTACTAATGCAGGTGTTTTGGTTACAAGGATTGCTTGTGGAGCCTGGGAGGGAGTCGACAGCTCTCCAGGCATGAGAACTGACCATTGTGGGAGGTCTGGAGAGCTGTGACATCCACTTACTCCCACTTCTCACACAGAATGAAGACTGGGTAAGAAGCAGAGATAGGGAGGGGATGTGATTATGTCACCATTCTTCAGTGAGGGAAGATACGCCTACTGGGAGGAGAGACATGTCTACTGGGAGTAGAGACACGTTTACCGGGAGGAGAGACCCACCCCTGGATTTTAAACTCTTAAAACAGAGAAACATCTCAAATACCTGCGAAAGCCTGTAGTGAGAAGACACCTATAACATTCAGTCCCCCTAGGGAACTTGACCACTAGGGGGTGCAATAGCTTGTACACCCTTTTGCATTCTATAAACAGATAGAATGGTGTACCATGATGGCGGTTCTATTACTTCCTGTGTGCGACAGGAAGTAATAGAAGTGATAACATGGTGGCTATGGAAACCTTCATTAGGCTTCCAATTGTTATGGTAACCGTTCGGCACAGTTCCACATTCATTTAGATGCCGTGGCTGCAATCACCGTAGCGTCTTAAAGCTTAAAAAACTTCAATCGGAGTCCTTTAATATTATATGTAGAGGAACCAGTGTACTTCACTTGTGCAATGCAATGACATGACTTGTGGAGTAGTTGTATTGGCCCTGTTCTTTCCAACTTTTTGGAGACCTTATTCACTTACATTGAAGGAAGAATAGGGTCAGGACAGGGTACTGATTGCATAGACCAAGATAATATATGGCAATGCACCATGGGAATAATCAAATTATAGTGTAATGGGTGAGGTAGATGTTAGCTTGGCCTTGTCTGCTCTTTTGGGAGATTTGTTGCTTGTCTTTTGTTTGCCTTAGACCAACTTAAGGATAATTGCTCCCTTGCCGGGATGGTGGGAGGTGGTGGAATTTGTCTTCTTCCAAACTCAATATTTCTATGTCTTAGTCCAAAATTACACCCTAGTTAGAGACTTACATCAGTAATGTCCATCGGACCCCATGTGCTAGTCTAGTCCTCAGGCTGAAGAACATGCTCCTGAGGTTCCTTAGATTGTGAAATACATGTTACGGTAACAGAATCCTAATGGCGAATACAATATATGATGTGGATTTATGTTATCATATTCCCTATCACATTCATCACTAATATCCAATAATAATCCTTTCATCCCCCATATCATAGTGATGACTCCTGTTCCCCGTACAATAGTCATCATCCCACTCTCTGTGTCATTGACTTGATAACATACTTGGTTTTGCACATGGAAAAAAAATTTTTGTTTGAAAAAAACAAATGCACACTGGTGTGGCAGCAATACATATAAACATTCAAATTCAAATAACAGTGGCACACTATGGACTAAAGAAACCATCTAATGGGACATAGGAAATTTGGAAAAAGCATTACTGCTAACTAGGATACATGAAAAAAAAGAGGCTTCTAGTTCACACTTTTGGCCAAAAATGTTTAAGCCCACCTCCCAATCTGCAAGTGGACCTCATATGCAGGTGGGTCCTACGCTATTGCTACCTCTATTGGGTCCTGTTCAGACCTGCATACTTCAGGGAGCGAAGATACCTGCATATGAGGTATCCCATCATCCTTCCAACCACCATATCCCATCATCCTTCCCACCCCCCCATATCCCATCCTTCCCACTCCCCATATCCCATCATCCTTCTCACCCCCATATCCCATCATCCTTCCCACCCCCCATATCCCATCATCCTTCCCACCCCCCATATCCCATCATCCTTCCCACCCCCCATATCCCATCATCCTTCCCACCCCCCATATCCCATCATCCTTCCCACCCCCCATATCCCATCATCCTTCCCACTCCCCATATTCCATCATCCTTCCCACTCCCCATATTCCATCATCCTTCCCACCCCCCATATCCCATCATCCTTCTCACCCCCATATCCCATCATCCTTCCCACCCCCCATATCCCATCATCCTTCTCACCCCCCATATCCCACCATCCTTCCCACCCCCCATATCCCACCATTCTTTCAACCACCATATCCCATCATCCTTCCCACCCCCCATATCCCATCCTTCCCACACCCCATATCCCATCATCCTTCCCACTCCCCATATCCCATCATCCTTCCCACTCTCCATATCCCATCATCCTTCCCACCCCCCATATCCCATCATCCATCCCACTCCCCATATCCCATCATCCTTCTCACCCCCATATCCCATCATCCTTCTCACCCCCATATCCCATCATCCTTCCCACCCCCATATCCCATCATCCTTCCCACTCCCCATATCCCATCATCCTTCCCACCCCCCATATCCCATCATCCATCCCACCCTCTATATCCCATCATCCTTCTCACCCCCATATCCCATCATCCTTCCCCCCCCATATCCCATCATCCTTCCCACCCCCTATATCCCATCATCCTTCCCACCCCCCATATCCCATCATCCTTCTCACCCCCCATATCCCATCATCCTTCTCACCACCATATCCCATCATCCTTCCCACCCCCCATCATCCTTCCCACCCCCCATCATCCTTCCCACCCCCCATATCCCATCATCCCTTTGACCCCCATATCCCATCATCCTTCCCACTCCCCATATCCCATCATCCTTCCCACCCCCCATCATCCTTCCCACCCCCCATATCCCATCATCCCTTTGACCCCCATATCCCATCATCCTTCCCACCCCCATTTCCCATCATTCATATCCTATTATCCTATTGCCGTCCCTTATCACCATACTTCAACCAAAACCATCCCAAATAAATTGGCCACTCTCCGGTTTAGATATGGAAGTATTTTACAGTGTCCGTGTACATTCATTTTCTTCATTAACTTGTATTGATTCAGCCATTAATCTCGAGGTTGTCCAACATCTCTGGTCATGATGACCTATGGGAACGTGCCTCCCATTGGGGGTTAATCTGGGCATGTATGGCCGCCCTGATTCCAGAATAAACAGCATAATCTTTGCCTTTCAAGTACACTTTGCTTTCCTCTTTGTGTCAGTGATAATTGCCGGGCGGTGGATTAGCATTTGCTTTTGTTTCGTAGATGCTAACCACTACAGCGCTGACCTTTCCGATAGATTTCCAATGATTCTTATCGGCCCCTCGGATAAGCTGAGCGCTTGATAACAGGCATAAAACTGCACCTGAAGGTTACAAACATATTTTCCTGAGGCCAACCCGGCCGCGCTGTTGACTTTCTGCTCGTGTTTTTTCTGGTTTATCAATGTAGCTTTAATGTAGGATTAAAGGGGTTCTCCACTAGACAATCCCTTTTTGTAAGATGTCAGCTAATCACCATTTTTCTCGCTACTGGAAACTGCTGTGATCAGCTGTAATCCAAGGTGGAACCTAGCTCCTATTGTCCAGTTTCCTGCAGCACTCCCGGAGGACAAGTGAAGTATTACACTGTAACTGTTGCAATAAATGGGCTGTCCATATAATACACAGATGTGTTGAGTGCTACAAAGCAGGACGTTCTCCACTAAAGCCAAGTGATCTCCAAAAAAGGATAATACTTACATTGAAGGAAATAATTATTTGATCCCATTTTGTAAGTTTTCCCACCGACAAAGACCTGAACACTCTATAATTCTATAAGGGTAAAGACAAAAAGTCCGCATGGATGGCGAAAAAGATCCAGCACCGTTAGATGAATAAAATAATCTTCTTTATTGTATTAAATCATTAAAATCCAGACACGACAGACAGAGTCAACGCGTTTCGGGTAAACACCCTTAATCATGACTTAAAAAACAGACACTCAATAAGTATATTTAAAGGAAATCAAAACCAATAACATGTCAGAACACATATCATGTGACATAATGTAAATAACATACGCAAATTATTTAAAGACACAGGCAAAATGTGTATGACAGAGTCTCCTAGCAAAGAAAAGAAAAGAAAAAAAAATCATATATAAAAATAAAGTGTAAATGAATAAAAATGAGTAAATGCAAATGAAAATAATGTAAGAATAAAAAAAGGAAAATATAGAAATGAACGAATGAAAATGAGTGTGAATGGATGTAAAAAAAAATATACATATATATCAAGAAATAAAAATGGGTGAGTGTGAATAAATGTAATGTGAAAAAAAATAAAGTAAAATAAATAAAAAATTAACATTAAAATTTAAAAATTAAAAAAGAGAAAAAGAAAAGATTAAGATGTAAATAAATAAAAATGAGTGTGTGAATAAATGTAATGAGAAAAAAAAATAATAATAAAAAAAATTTAGGTTAATTTTAACGTTGAGAGATAAAATATCCAATTTAAAATCCAGAAAATCACATTGTATAAATTATATAAAAAGTATTTGCATTTTGCTGAGAGAAATTTTGTTTTTTGATCCCCTACCAACCATTAAGAGTTCTGGCTCCTACAGACCAGTTAGAGCAGGGGTTCCCAAACTCCAGTCCTCACGCCCCACCAACAGGTTTTCAGGATATCCCACAGAATGCACTGACAATAATTAAGTCACCTGTGCAATGCTGAGGAAAGCCAGAAAACATGACCTGTTGGTGGGGTATGAGGACTGGAGTTTGGGAACCCCTGAGTTAGAGGCTCCTTATCAACTCGTCACCTGCATTACAGACAGCTGTCTTACATAGTCACCTTTATAAAAGACTTCTGTCCACAGACTCCATTAGGGCAGTCAGACTCTAACCTTTACAATATGGGCAAGACCACAGAGCTTTCTAAGGATGTCAGGGACAAGATCATAGACCCGCACAAAGCTGGAATGGGCTACAAAACCATAAGTAAGACGCTGGGTGAGAAGGAGACGACTGTTGGTGCAATAGTAAGAAAATGGAAGAAATACAAAATGACTGTCAATCAACATCGATCTAGGCACCATGCAAAATCTCATGTCGTGGGGGATCCTTGATCATGAGGAAGGTGAGAGATCAGCCTAAAACTACAGGGGGGAACTTGTTAATGATCTCAAGGCAGCTGGGACCACAGTCACCAAGAAAACCATTGTTAACACATTATGTCGTAATGGTTTAAAATCCTGCAGTACCCGCAAGGTCCCCAAGAAGGCGCATGTGCAGGCCCGCCTGAAGTTTGCCAATGAACACCTGGATGATTCTGTGAGTGATTGGGAGAAGGTGCTGTGGTCAGATAAGACAGAAACGCAATTCACTGTGTTTGGAGGAAGAGAAATGCTGCTCGTGACCCAAAGAACACCGTCCCCACTGTCAATCATGGAGGGGGGAACATTATGTTCTGGGGGTGTTTCTCTGCTGAGGGCACAGGACTACTTCACCGCATCAATGGGAGAATGGATGGAGCCTTGTACCGTAAAATCCTGAGTGACAACCTCCTTCCCTCCGCCAGGACATTAAAAATGGGTCGTGGCTGGTTCCTCCAGCAAGACAATGACCCAAAAAAATACAGAAAAGGCAAAAAAGTAGGGCTCGAAATAAACACATTGGTCTGGAGGGGCCTGGGCCGGGTCTCCGATTTTAAACCCCTTTGAAAACTTATGGAGGGGTAAAACCCTCTGCGTTCCCAAAACAAACCCCCTTTAATATGATTTAGAAATAGTCTGAAAAGGGGGAAATGGCCCAAAAATTCCTTTAACATGTTCAAAAAACCTCTTCTCAACTAAAAAAAAAACGCTTTTGACTCTGTGTTTTCCAAACCCAAGTGTTTTTCCCCCAAAGTTTTAAAAGTCTTGTTTTCCAAAGGGATAAAAAAACTTTTTTTCTCACTGAAAAAACGCAATAAATTTACTATTAATTTTTAAAATTGAATTGGGGTTTTAAATTTTGGATATTCTTCTAAAAATTGTAAAAATAAACCCTCCCCTTAAAAAATGATAGAGGGTTTCATTTTTCCTTTGTCAGTGGGGGAAAACTTACACAATCAGGGGGGAAATCAAAAAATTTGTTTTCCCTTTCGGGGTTATACCAATCCTTTCACGCAAAATAGAGTTTTTTATGTAATTTTGCTGTGAAGGGTATATGGAGCAGACTCCAGCCCCAACATGTCACACTGCGGGGCCCCATTTTTTGTAGCACCTGTGGCCCCTGTTTCTGGAAGAAAGCAGCAATTTTTTTTCATCCTGGACACCCCTTTAAAAACTCTTAAAAATATTTAACTTTGAAATGAGGCGTCACGGCTGCACCCATCTGCTGGCATCACATTCATCTGGAAAACCCCTTTAATGTCTAATGAAAAGTTTAGCAGCAACTTTTTAAAATTTGACTTTGTGTTTCATTTCCTCAATTACTAAGATTTCTACTGCTGCCAGTGACTGAAAATAAATTAATCGTTCCAGCTGTGAACCATGCCTTCTCCGACTCACACAGCTCATGGGCTCGTTACAATGTGTCAGCGTAGGAAATCCTGCGAGTTGAACGCAGCAGCAGCAGCACAGGTATTTCTCTGCTGATGCTTTGCTACAATGTGTCAAATGAAAGGGAAAATGTTTTTGCCTATCTTTCCCCCCGCCTTTGTTTGCAAAAGGTTTTTATTACGACAGCAAAGGGGGGGTCCCCGCCATTTACTTTTAAAAGGGGTGTTCTTGTTCAAAAGGGCAGAAAACAAGCTTGAAGTGGTTTAGAAAAATGAAAAAGCATTTTGAAAATTTTAAAATCAGAGGCTAAAAGCCCAGACAGACGTAATACTTCTCATAGCACAAGTTTCTCTTGTGTCTTAATTATTGTTGCTCAAATAGGTCTATGATCGGGTCAGCAGTCGATCGGCCAAAATATTTGGGATTTAGAAGGTCCTGAGCCCAAATAAGATTAAAGTCTATGGGGGGAAAATATGCTGGAAATGTTTTCTGGGCTCTGGAAAGAACCTGCAGCAGCCAAATACATCCAAGTAATCCCCGAAACATTTCTAAACAAAACCCTTAACCTTAGCTTAACCCTACCTAACCCTTAAAGCTACTCTAACCATTAACCTTAACTTAACCCTACCTAGCCCTTAAGCCTACTCTAACCATTAAACCTTAGCTTAACCCTACCTAACCCTTAAGCCTACTCTAGCCATTACCTTAGTTTAAAACACAAACCTAGCCCTTATGCCTACTGTAACCCTTAACCTTACCTTAACCCTACCTAGCCCTTAAGCCTACCATAACCCTTAACCTTACCTTAACCCTACCTAACCCTTAAGCCTACTCTAGCCATTAACCTTAGCTTAACACTACCTAGCCCTTAAGCCTACTGTAACCCTTAACCTTACCTTAACCCTACCTAGCCCTTAAGCCTACCATAACCCTTAACCTTACCTTAACCCTACCTAGCCCTTAAGCCTACTCTAACCATTAACCTTACCTTAACTCTACCTAGCCCTTAAGCCTAGCATAACCCTTAACCTTACCTTAACTCTACCTAGCCCTTAAGCCTACTCTAACCTATAACCTTAGCTTAAACCTGCCTAGCCCTTAAGCCTAGCATAACCCTTAGGCTATGTCTCCACTGCACACTTTTATGATCGTATCTTCGGCGCGTTTATTTTTTTAAAAGCGCTGAAGATATGATCGTTCCTGCGGCCCCATAGCCGGCAATAGGAAAGACGACCTGCAGTCTCCACAGCTCGTCTTTCTTTTGCTCGTCTTTCGGCGCGGGCGTATTATACAACACGTTGTATAATACGCCGGCGCTTTTAGTTTTCTTGCCATCTTCCCATACAGTTCTATTGTATGGGCGACGTCAGAAAAATGAGAAGCGACCGCGGTCCTGAAAACGGACTGAAAACGGCCGCTTTCGGGTAGTTTTTCTCCGATGCAGTGTAGACATAGCCTTAATGTTAGCTTAACCCTACCTTACCCTTAAGCCTACCCTAACCATTAACCTTGGCTTAACCCTACCTAGCCCTTAAGCCTACCCTAACCCTTAACCTTAGCTTAAGACTACCTGGCCTTTAAAGAGGTTGTCTCACTACAAGAATTCCTTTCTGTGTTAAAGATCTTGAAAAAACAAGTCACTTGCAATATGTGTCCATTACCAGTGTCCTACCTATTCCTAGATATCCCCTCTTGTATGGGCTGCATCAGCTCCTCAGGTCGCTATAGCTACAGACCTGTTCAATCTCTCCTGATAGGCTGCCAGTGCTGGTCGCTATAGCTACAGACCTGGCTTCTACTGCAGCCTAGTGGAAGCCAGTAAACACGCCCCTGAATTCAAAGTGAAACCAAGAAAACAGAACTGAAGTGAGATGAATCAATGTAGTGAGACAACCCCGTTAAGCCTACCCTAACCCTTACTTTAACTCTACCCTAACCTTTACCATAACCCTTACTCTAAACCTTACCATAACCCTACCCTACCTCTGACTGTACCATAACCTTTATGGTTCTCCCTGCACTGAGTGCATTTTAGCCTATAAATGGCCCTGCAATAAGGACAGGTTAGAGGCAGAGTTAGAAAAACCTAGTTGTTAGGGTCAGGTATTGTTTGGTGTCTTACTACTGGATTCAAGTGCCTTATCGTTCCATCACTTGCATATGACTGCTGCTTGGCGTCATTTACATTACAAGTTTTGCTGCCGTCTGTGCCAACCAGCATCACCACTCAACCAGTTGTTGTCCCCTGACCATCTGCAGAAGTGCAGTTTGTCGCCCCTGGATCCTAACGTAAGATCTGTTACAGGGTGCACATTTTCCATGTATGATACTGAAGTCTTAGGGGCCCTTAAGACCCAAGGGCAACTGTTACCTTCCCGCCACTCATAGCACCATCCCTAACCACCTGTTTTACTAACCCAATACCCACAAATCCCCAATGAAATCTTTTCAAAACATCTGACAATAGTATAAAACAACAAAAGAAGCAATACTCACCTTACCATTCCCCTGCCGATGCCTCCTTGGTCCCATGTAGGGGCGTAGCTACAGGGGGTACAGCGGTAGCAGTCGCTACTGGGCCCAGCAGCCTAAGGGGGCCCAAAAGCCCTTCTGCAACATAAGAAGACACTAGTTTTGTAAATGGTGCATGGTAACTGGGGGGGCCCATTTCACTTTTTGCACTAGGGCCCAAGAGCTTGAAGTTACGCCTCTGGTCCCATGCCAGGCTTTTTTACCGAGCTCCAGGGAAGATGTGGCGTGTCAGCACAAAGGTCAGTCCCCAAAATTGTAGGTGAACGTCCAAAGCCATATTATATTCCAGATCATCAAGGTTATAAATCCCTCATAGCACAATTAGTGACGATGTTTCGGGGCGTGAGCTCTTCCTCAGGTCAAACAGAGCTTCTCACTAGGACACAATAGGTCGTAGTGTCTCTATAGCCTGAAGAAGGGCTCACACGGGAAACATTGCTGTAAGTGGTTTATTGCATTAAGACATTCACCTGCAATTCGGAGAGCTGCCTGGACCCCTCTTCGAGTGGCCAAAAACTGACTGTAGCTATGAGGATATAAGGATTTATATATATATGAGGATATAACAGAAAAAACAGGTATATTGCCAGCTCACCTGTGGTATCTTAGATGGAGGGGTGCACGGAGCAGCTAGTGGGCAACTAGTAAGGAAACCATTATGCTGTATAGAGAGGATATCCAACACCGATAAGATTCCACCTTTTATTAGAAATCCATTAAAACGACAAGTATACAGGATGGCATAGACAAATATAGCTGACGCGTTTCGAATAAGGCACATGTTGCCGAAATGCGTCAGCTATATTTGTCTGTACCATCCTGTATACTTGTCGTTTTAATGGATTTCTAATAAAAGGTGGAATTTTATCGGTGCTGGATATCCTCTCTATACATGAGGGTTATGTGCGCCCAGTTGTGAGGGTTGAAGTCCTGGTGAACGGCCCAGGGGTCCTCTCTTTGGTGTTGTTTGAACCTTTGTATATATTCTAAAGGGCTCATGGGAAATGTGCTAGAACTCTGCAGCACCATCTATCGGATGTAAAGTTTCCTTAAAGGGGTTGTCTCACTACAAGGATTGCTGCTTTTTATGTTAAAGATCTTGCAAAAACACAGCACTTTGCAATATGTGCCCCATTAACATGTCCAAACCTTTTCCTAGATATCCCCTATTGTATGGGCTGCATCAGCTCCTCAGGTCACTATAGCTACAGACCTGTTTGATCTCTCCTGATAGGCTGCCAGCACTGGTTGCTATAGCTACAGACCTGGCTTCTACTGCAGCCTAGTAGAAGCCAGTAGACACGCCCCTGAATTCAAAATGAAACCAAGAAAACAGGACTGAGGTCAGATGAATCAATGTAGTGAGAAAACCCCTTTAAGTCACAGCCAATTCACTGATCCTTGTAATGTGAATAGGATTAAAGTCAACCAGATAATCTTCTACAGACCGCTGTTTCAAGGTGTTGTCCCTCATCAGTCAGTCAGATGTGAATTGCAGAGTCCTGAATCATTTCCCATAAGCCCTTTAGAATATATTTCAATTTTAGTAGAACAGCTTATGGTGTATAAGTCTCCACACACTGACATGGTGCCTCTTTCTAATGAGGAACATAACGCCTTTGAAGCTACCCCAAAAGCCTCTCATCCAGCCAACCAGTATCTACTTTCCACTGATCAGGGCAAATGCCCCAAAACAGCTGTCTACAGATGAATATGTGGTTGGTTCTAATCCCATTCATACTGCAAGACTCAGTGACTCAGATGTGAATTGCAGATGATGCTGCAAAGTCCTAGCTTATTTCTCACAGCTCCTTAAGATTATATTTACATTTCAGTGGAGCAACTAATGGTGAATAAGTCTCCTCTCATCTACAAGGAGCCTCTCCCTAATGACGAGCGTTACTCCTTTTGAGCTACCCCTGCAGTCCAGTAGTCTCAAAAATATGGGAATCTAGTAAGAGCCCAAAGGGGAATTTAAAAAATAACTATTTTCCCACTATTTTGCCATAGCAAACTTAAACTCTATAAATTTCCCAGTCAAAACCCCACAAAAATTTAAACTTTTTTTTTGAACGTACCGCTTAACCTCAAATAACACATTTTTTAAAAAAAACCCCTTAAATTTCAAACCCTCTCAATTTTTCTCAAAAATTTTGGGTTTTTTTCTAATTGTAAAAAGAATAACTCCTTTTTCTATTATCACATCGGGTAAACACCACCAATTAAATAAGCAGGGAAACCCTATAAATATACAGTGTTTTTTGCAAACTGAAAAAGGACCCAAAAACATCTTATTTTGGGCGGCCCACCCTAATCTGATGGGCATGAAGCATAAAAGGGTTTTCCCTTTGTGAAACCCTCTGCAGCGGGAAAACACAGTGAAAAAAGGGTTGAAAATCAAAAATTTAAAAAATGTCTTTTGCCTGAACCCCCCCCAACATGTTTAAACCAGCAAACTGGCTTAAACAGGGGATAGATTTCCCCGGCCCTACCCCTTTGTAGGGCCCCGGGAAACACCCCTCACCCTACCCAAACCCAGAAATTCTACTGTAAACTGTTTGAGAGAAAAACCCTGAAACAGTTTGCTGCCGACCCTGGTTAGAATTCGGTCCCTTCTCAAGCCCCCCCCCGGGTTCTAAGGGAAAAGGAATTTTGGACCCCCCCCCCAAATCGGGTTCCCTTTTTTTCCCTTCAATTTCTTTTTTCTCTTTAAAAAAGCCACCTTGTTGGCTCCTCGGTTGACGTTTGGGATTGTCACCGGGAAACTTTTTCCCGGGGAGCCAGTACGGGGCCCTTCCTGAAAACAGGAACCCTTTTTGTCCTGTACCCCTCCTGCAGGTGCCAAACTGGCTGGGAAGAGGGAGAGAGATTTTAAGGTTTTAAAGCGGGCCTATCTCCTTGTGCCCCTTTTTTTTTGTGAAACCTTTTAATTTTTTGCCTTTTTTTCAAATATTTTTAAACCCGTTCCCCCTTTAATGGGGCCCCTTTTGTGCCCTGAATTTTTCTGTAAAGCTCCCCCCAACAAGTCAGGGATGGTCTTCAATAGGGAGATAAGTCTCTGGATGACATTTCTGGCCATGGACATGTTAAAATCAAACAAAATCCTTAGGGGAATCCATTATACACAGTAGATGATTGGATGATCCCACCAAAATCATTGGGTTTAGATGAAAAGTCTCCTTTAAAAATTTTTAAAGGGGGAAAAAACCCCCTTGGGGAAAACACCAGGGAAAGGGGGTTTTTGAGGGATTTAAGATTTTTTTTTTGCACCTTTGGGCCCTTTTTCATATAACAAGGCAATATGGAAAAGAGTTGAACGCTCAAGCGCCCCTCTAAATTTGGAAAGGGAGCCATCCTCCCCAATTCGCTTGGACTCACCACATCTTTGGAAAGCAAAAAGAATTTAAGCCAACCAAATTTTGCCCCACTGTTTTGGGGGGGTTTTTTTTTTTCCCCTTATCCCGTTCAGAGAAAGCTTACTTGCTGGGGGTTGAAGGCCCAAAGTGATTCAGTACAGTGCTCTGCCCCTGATTAGGGGGAAAACCTTTTTGGCTTGGCATGAAACCCCTTTTTGCTTTCAAGCCTCGGTGAGGGCCAAGTTTTAAATTTTAGGGTGGCTACACCCAATAAAGCCCCGCTAAAGGCCCCAAACACTCTCTTCCCATAATTCCCTTTTTTCTCCTAACTTTTATGCAAAAAAAATGCATGGGCCCGAAAGGCGCGTAAATCCTCACACTGACCAATTTTTTGGTTTTCTCTCCCCATAAAAGGGGAAAAAATTCCCCCCCTCTAAGCCACTCTCGCCTCTCACCCAGTAAGTTTTTTACCTGCATTTTTCGAGGGGCAAATACCCCCAAAACAGCCCGGTCCCTTTTAAAAAAAAAAATTAACTGCTTTGGCTAAAGCCTTTTTCACACTGCGAGGCTCTTTTGAGCTACATGGAAACCTTTAAGGGTAACCCATCCAAATAGGATGTGCTGTGGAAACTCCTCAAACCCCCTTTTTCCCAATGCCTTTGGTTTTTTGCAAAGCAAATCCCTGAGGTTTTGAAAGGGGGCATAAATCCTTTACACCGAAACCCAATTTTTTGGTGCTCTCCCCATTTGAAAAGAAATTCCACCTTCTAAGGCCCCCTCCCTCCAACCCAAAAAGTTTTTACTCTGACTTTCAGGAAGCAAATACCCCGAAACAGCCGTCGTAATTTAACTTAACTGGGTTTTGGGTCAAATCCTTTTTGATACGCGAGGCCCTGCGAGCTACATGTGAACTTAGGATAACTACACAAATAGAGTTTCACTGTGGAGCTCCCCAGCCCTTTTCCCCCCCAAAACCCTTTTCTTTTTGCAAAAACAGGCAGTAGGTCTGAAAGGTCAAAAAGTCCTCGCACCGACCAATTTTTTTGGTTTTCTCTCCCCAAGGAGAAACATTCCTCCCTCTAAGCCACCCAGCCACGCAGTAAGTTCTACCTCCACTTGGGGTGAGGGGGAAAGATAAATTCAAATAAGTTTGGGGTCAAATTTCCTTTTTACACGCAGGCCCCCCTGTGAGCTTAAAAAGGGGAAATTTTTGGGTAACAAAATCCAATAGAGTGCACGTGGGGCTCCTCACCCCTTTTTCCCAAAAAGCCCCTTTTCTTTTTTGCAAAACAGGGAGTGAGGCTGAAAGGTGGGAAAAATCCCACACCCATCATTTATTTTTGGTGGCTCTCCCCATAGAGAGATATTCCCCCTTCTAACCACCTTTCCTCTCACCCATAAGTTCTTTCTCTGCACTTACGAGGAGCAAAAAACCCCCAAACACCGTCTTTAATGACTTAAATGGGGTTTTGGGCCCAAATCCTTACATACTGCATCTCCTGCGAGTACATGTGAACTGAGGGTAACCCACATCCAAAAAGAGTGACATCCCCCGAAGCCCTTTCCCAAAGCCTTTTGCTCTATGCCAAAAAAGGCAGTGAGGTCTTTAAAGGTGCCCAAAAATCCCACACCGACCAATTTATTGGTTGCTCTCCCCAAGGATAGATAGTCCCCCTTCTTGTCCTCCTAACTTTAAAAGGGTGGGGTTTAATTGAAAGAACAGTTTGATCATAACCACCCATAACTGGTGGTTTTTAAACGTTTTTCCAAGGGCCCCCCCTGGGAAATTCACAATGTAAATTAGTGCAGATTATTTTGGGCCCTTGCAAAGCCCTCCATGGGCCGGGTTCCCGTGGGGAAAATCGTTCCCCCATCCCAGTAGCCCTTTTTAAACAGCAATCAGCTGAACGCTGGGAGTCTCGACTTGGGGAAAATCCAGAACAACATCCCATAATCCTGGTGGGAAATTTAAAACGAACCCACTCCGGGGCTAGGGTGCACCTAAATTTCGGCTTATTTAAAGGTTTTTTTTCTAACCTCGGTTTAAGTCCCCGGGAAGGGAAAAATTTTGGAAAATGCCCTTTTGTTTTTGGGCCAGAATTTCACCGCAACTTTCCTTTTATCCTCTTCTACTCACCTTGGCAGGCAACGGGACGTTTCCAAGGCAATGAACACCTTCCGATAGTGGCAGGCTTGTTTGACTACTTAGAGGGCAACCAGCTAATCCCAGCCATGGGATTTTAGGTTTTTTGCCGTTTCTTTTGCTGTTTGATCCTGGTTCTGACTCCTTTGGGTTTACCCCTTGGCCTGTTCCCCGGAAAATTCACTCCCATTTTCATTCCCCCTAGTCTGTTCCATCCATCCCCCTAAAGCCAAAACCTTTAAAAGTCCTTTATAAAGCTTTAAACACCCCCAACAACAACCAGGGCCTCTTAAAAGGGGAAATTTGGCAAAACTAGACATTTTGGCCCGGGGACCTTTGAACATAAGGGCCTTTATTTTTGGGGCCCGAGGGGCCGTATCTTACAAAAAAAGAAACCCGCCTCCCCAAATTTTTTAAATATTGTATTATATTAAAAATTTTATGGCACGAAAAACTGAAGATCTGACACTTGGGTAACAAAGGGAAAGTAGTCCGTGTAAGCTTTATCACAGGGGAAATTTTTTTTTCCCTCAAAATAACTCAACAAAAACAGCCATCAAAGTTTTAAACCGCTGGCAACAAAATGAGGACACCCCCCCGTTTTGGGAACAAAAGTGAGGACACCCCTAAGGGGAAAAACAAAAGTGAAGGGCAACCCCTAATTTACAATGGACAAAAACGGGGCCCAAATTTTCCATTTTTTCTACAGGTTTTCATTTACCAATTTGGGTTTGGGCCCCCGGGTGATTTTGGGGGGGGAGGGTGGGAAAATTTTTGGGGTTATCGCTCTCAAAACCCTCATACAGGTCACTGGAAGTTCAACATTGCCCTCAGGTAAAAAAACTGTCGAGGGTCGAAAAAAAGAATTATTGCTCTACATTTAAAAATGGCAGAGGCTTTAAGAAATCCCGACACCCCCGACACTGAGCTGCAAACGCGGGGGCCAAGACCATACACGGGTTTTTAAAAAGACAGGGTTTCCCCCTAAGAACAGGGCTCTCCTTTGGGGGGGACCAAATAAGCTGAGTGCAAAGGATCAGTGTCATAAAAAAGAGATGATGCTGCCAGCAATTGCTGCAGAAATTACAGGGGGGGGGGTCAGCCTTTTCCCGTCTCAGACCATACACTGCATTTTTAAATGGTCTGCATGGCTGTCGTCCCAGAAAAGGGAAACCTCTTTTAAAGATGATGCCCTTTAAAAAAGCCGCAAACAGTTTTTTCTGAAGACAAAAGCAGACTAAGGACATGGATTTTCTGGAACGATGTCCTGTGGTCGAGAGACCCCAAAAGAAACTATTTTTGGGTTTAGATGGTGTCAAGCGTTTGTGGCAGGGAACCAGGTGAGGAGTACAAGACAAGTTGTCTTCCTACAGTCCCAAACATGGTGGTGGGAGGGCTTTTGGGGCTGCATGAAAGCATGAGAATGTAAATTAGTAGAGCCGTCAGCCAAAAGAAATGAAAGAAGGGGGGGAATTTCCCACCGGCACTTTGGGGGAAAATGTTTTGGGAAAAAACAAAGAAAAAGTACACTGGGGAAAACAGGGCAGTTTGCAAATGACCCTCCCTTTTCAAAGTTCTTGTTTTCACCCGTCCCCTTATTCTGAAACCAAATTTTAAAGTAATGATACAACCCCCTTTTTTGGGGCCTTTTTTCAGGTTCGACATCCAAATGTCTGGTGTCCCCCCCCAAAAACGGTAAAAATTTTGGGGCCCCCTTTTTTGATGCAATAGGAAGCGATATCTGACGGGACCCCAACATGGGAGTCAGACCACAGACCACACTGCAGTCATCACATCGCTGGACTTGTAGTTTTTGCCTATTAAAAAAACGTAAGAATTCTAACTCTAATTTAGCGTTAGGATTATGGTTACAGTTACCGTCAATTATTTTTTTTTTTTTCATTTTCAATTTGACCCCTGTCAATGTGCTTGGACTCAGGTCAAATTTGACTTTGTTCCAAATCTAAAGCATGTAAAAGGGCAATTCTGGAGCATCTTCTCTTATAATTTTGTGTTGTGCTGTTCCTCTGTTATTCTTCCTGGAAGTGTATTCCTGAATCAGTCAGAGGGGTGTTACCATCTAGTTAACAAAGGGGTGTGTCCCAGCTTACACTGACTGTCAGCACTGATTGGACCACGTCAGATTTTGCAGTCGGGAACACCCATCTGACAGATTCAGGGATACATTTCCAGGAGGAATAACAGAGGAACAGCACAGCACAGAGATATAAGAGAAGAGGCTGCAGAATTGTTATATCACAGGGAATACAGGGATTTACTAAAAAAAGACACAGGAGAGGTCACAGGTCTGCTTTACACCAAGGATAAGCGGCACCAAAAGTGTCAGAATGCCCCCACTTATCTACACCAGAAATCAGAGGTGAGGACTACAGTCGGCTCAGTTTATTCCAGCCATCAATAATCCAGTGTGTATGATCAACTTACATCTCATGATGCAGCTACTGGCTCCAAAATGGGTGCCAGGTTCACCTGCCAGGTTACAGTACAGGTGACCCGAATTGTATTAATAGCTTGTAATGAGAAAACATCATGAGTCATAAGCTTACATGTGCGATGTCATGTAAATCCCTGGGCACACGTGGAGGTGACACACCTCGCTTTACATCACCAGTATGACCTACTGTATCCCATGTCCTCAAGGAATTCCGATCAGCCCAGACTAGTGTCTATCTGTTATATACTTATACATAGGGGGCAGTATTATAGTAGTTATATTCTTGTACATAGCGGGCAGTATTATAGTAGTTTTATATCTTTTACTTAGGGGCATATTATCGTAGTTATATTCTTGTACATAGGCATTATTATAGAAGTTATATTCTTGTACCATAGTAGCAATATTATAGTAGTTCTATTCTTGTACAAAGTAGCAGGATTATAGTAGTATATATTCTTGTAACATAGGGCAGTGTAGAGTAGTTATAATCTTGTACATTAGGAAAAAGGGCAAAAGGATTATATAGTTATATTTTGTACATAGGGGCAGATTATAGTAGTTATATTCTTGTACATAGGAGCAATATTATAGTAGTAATATTCTTGTACATAGGAGCAGGAATATCAGTAGTTATATGCTTTGTACATAGGGGGCATATTATAGTAGTTATATTCATGTACATAGGGGCATGTTTATAGTAGTTATATTCCTTGTACATAGAGGGCAGTATTATAGTAGTTATATCTTTACATAGGCGTAGTATTATAGTAGTTATCATTCATCGTACATAGGGCAGTATTATAGTAGTTATATTCTTTGTACATACGGTGCAGTTATTATAGTGTTATATTCTTGTACATAGGAGACAGTAATTATAGTAAGTTATATTCTTGTACATAGGAGCAGTCATTATAGTGAGTTATATTCTTGTACATAGGAGCAGAATATAGTAGTTATATTCTTGTACATAGAGGCCAGTATTATAGAAGTTATATCTTGTACATAGGCGAAGTATTATAGTAGTTATATTCTGTTCATAAGGGGCAGTAAAAAAAAAAAAAAATTATAGTATTATATTCTTGTACCATAGGAAGCAGTATTATAGTAGTTTAATCTTTGTACATAGAGGGCAGTATTATAGTATTATATTCTTTACATAGGGGGCAGTATTATAGGTATTTATATTCTTGTACATAGGGGTGCAGTATTATAGTAGTATATTCTTGTACATAGGGGACAGTATTATATAGTTATATATCCTGTACATAGGGGGGCATATTATAGTAATTATATTCTTGTATATAGGAGCAGTATTATAGTAGTTACATTCTTGTACATAGGAGGAGTATTATAATAGTTAGCCCTGGGACCACTCTAAAGGGAATTGGTGGTGCCTTCTGGGTATACCTCCATATTACAGCAGGTAATAGAGACTTACAGAGTAACACTTTGAACTCATAGAAATATATATATGCATAATACACAACTGCACAGCACAAGTCTTTACTGCAAGGATATGATGGTTTGCATGAGACCCTCATTTTTTAACAGTTTGCAACAAAATATTGCTACCTGTAAATTAGAAAGTAACCGCTTTTCAATGCTATTAGAGATTTTCACTTCTTTCCTACCCAGAAGTCATAATTTTACCATTTGAGAAAATAATGGCTACAATGGGATCTTCTGTCTTAAAGCCTCTTATGTTTTAATGGGGCAAAAACAGCTTTGGAAACATTTTTAGGGCTCCTATTATCTATGGAGAGAAGGGGAGGTCATTAGGATGTCTATAATACAGTAAAAAATAAGGTTAAGACACCCTTCAATTCAAGGGATGTGTAGGTATCTTAGAACCCCATAGGAAGCTAAGTCAGTGTGTCTGCTGGCAATTTATCATTGCCCACTGGTGTAGAAAAACTACGTGAAATAAAGAATTTCTGACTATCAGTACCAGCCACTAGGGGGAGCTTGCTGCATACATGGTTATACAATGGCCACTGAATTCAAAAACACTTGAATAAATCCATACTAAGTTTCATCACAATAGGAACACCTAAAGGTGGTGGTGGCCTCTACCCGGACCATTAGGCCCCAGTTTAGCTGATGATATGTCCGACTATTATGCAGAAATTCCAAGTTTTATCTGGACGACAATGGAGAAAGGCAAAACATAGGGGAGGATTATCAAACTCACTGCAAAGGAGAAATAGAGCAACTGCCCAGAGCGATTCATCAGGTCACTGATTTCTGAGATGCGTAATGTTTTATTCTCCAGTGACATTCAAAGCTACATCTATAATTCTTATGGTTTCCTCCTATTAGAAAACAGGAGCTCGATGACAGCGACACATCTAAAGCTGTAAGGTCACAAGTGTGACAAAGTGGAAGTATTATAGCACTTATATTCTTGTACATAGGGAGCAGTATTATAGCAGTTATATTCTTGTACATAGAGAGCAGTATTATAGTAGTTATATTCCTGTACATAGAGGGCAGTATTATAGTAGTTATATTCTATCTTGTACCAAGAGAGCAGTATTATAGTAGTTATATTCTTGTACACTAAGAGCAAGTATTATAGTAGTTAATATCTTGTAACATAGGGAGGCAGTATTATAGTAGTTATATTCGTTGTTACATAGGGGGCAGTATTATAGTAGCTATATTCTTGTACATAGGGGGCAGTATTAATACGTAGCTATAATCTATGTACATAGAGAGGCAGTATTTATAGTAATTTAAATTCTGTACATATGAGGTATATTATAGTAATTATATTTAGCGCATGTACATGGGGTCGGTATTAAAGTAGTTATATTCTTTGTACATAGGATCAGTATTATAGTAGTTTATATTCTTGTACATAGGACAGTATACTAGTAGATTATATTCTTGTACATATTAAGTATTATAGATTTTATTTTGTACATAGGGCAGTATTATAGTAGTTATATTTTTTGTACATAGAAAAAAATATTATAGATTTTATTTCTTTTTACAAAGGGGGGGGGTTTTTAAATAGTTTTATTCTTGTCATAGGGAGCAGTATTATAGTATTAATTTCTTTTACATAGGGGGGTAAAAATAGTATTATATTCTTACAAAGGGGGAGATATGTGTATATTTTTGACATAGGGGCAAAATTATATAGTTTTATTTGAAACTAACGTATTAAAGTAGATTTATTCCTTGTACAAGGGGGGTATTAAGAGTTTTTTAACTGTAAATTGGGGGGGCCCCGTAATAGTAGAAAATCCGTAATAGGGACAGTATTATAGAAATTCTTGAAAATAAAGGGGGGCCCGTATTTTAAGTATTTAATTTTGGACAAAGGGGAGATTTATAGTAAGCAACTTGAAAAAGTGACCCATTTATAAATTCGACAAGGGGAAACCCGTATTAAGTTTTTAAAATCCCAAAATTAAAAATTTAAAATTTTTTGTAAAAAGGGGGGAAATTACGATATTTAAAATTTCCGAAAGGGCTTAAAAAGTTTTTCCCTGGCAAATTTAGTGTTTTTTTTACCGGCTTTTCTTTAATTTCCCGTTGGGAAAAATTCCTTTTTTTTTTTTGCGTTTTAATTTTTTTACATAACATTTTGATTATTTCTTGACAAGACCCCAAAATTTATAAAAATTCGAAAATAGGAATTTAAGGGTTTTCTTTTACATAGGGCAGTAATATATAGTTATAAAATTCCTTACATAGGGGAGTATTTTAATATTATATTCTTGTACATTGGGGCATATATAGTAAGTTATTCTTGTACAAAAGGGCAAATTTTTTAGAGTTTTTATTCTTGTACATAGGGGCAGATTAATAGTTTATTTTACATAGAGGGAGTATTATAGAGTTAATTCTTGTACATAGGGGGCAGAAATTTTAGAGTTATATCTTGTACATAGGAGGGGTATTATATAGTTATTTTTGTAAATAGGGGGCTATATATATTTAATTCTTTACAAAGGGCAGTAAATTAAAAGTAGTTATATTCTGTAATAGGGGGGGGTATTATCAGTTATACTTGACATAGGGGCAGTATTTTAAAATTTTTTAATTCTTTAAAAGGGGCAGATTAAGTATTAATTTTTTTACATAGGGGCCCGGGATATATAGTTATATTTTTTGTACTAGGGGAATATTTTAGTATTTTATTCTTGTACATAGGGGCAGTATATAGTAGTTATATTTTGTAATAGGGGAAAATTAATAGTTATATTGTACATAGGAGCAGTATATAGTAGTTTTTATTCTTGTACATAGGGCAGTATTAAGTAGT
>JAODAL010052354.1:0-26039 GCA_025379985.1 Phyllomedusa bahiana
TAATAAAAGGAAATTTTTTTTGGCCCCCTATCAACCAGTGGTTTACTACAAAATTTCTGTATTCAAATTTAACTGCAAAGGGGGCTATTTCAACAAAGCTACGGGCAAAATTGAAAAATAAACCAACCCATCTGAAAAAGTATACTGATAATAAAAGTGGGGGGGTTTTTCACCAAAAAAAATAGCCTGCAGTTTTCTAGAAAAGATCTGTAACCAATATAAGGCAATGCAATGTTTTAAACAAAGTTTTTGGGTGTTTCAATATCCAGATCCAAATAGAGCTTGTCTGGGGTTTTTTGGCTGGGGCCCCCCCCGTGGACTTTACCCTGGTAAAATGCCCTTTAAAATTTTTCCCGCCAAAATACCAAAATCTGCAAATCTTGATCTAACTAGGGTTTAAGGGTCACAGCTTAAAGTGAGCTGTCCCCTGTGGGAAAAAATTTGAATAATTTTGCTTAGCTGTTTTCTGAGCTGTTTGGCCCCAAAAAGGAAGGGCGCCAATCCCTACTGCTATGAACCTAAAAACACAATGATCAAGAACAAAAGGGGGTTTTTTAATTTTTAAAAAGGGCATGTGAAATTTTTCCAGCCAAACGGCAACAAAACAATCCAGTCATGACGTCGCACACAAATCTCCCCCTCTATTCGTAACTGAAATTTCTTGGGGCCCAAAATGACAGGGAAACGCCGAAAATGGCGGATATTAATAGATTATTTCACAGAATTTTTAAACCCAAAAATTTTCGCGTGATCTTTAAAAAAATCCCCAAAAGTAAATCCGGGCCCTTTTTCAAATTTGTCCCATAATAATCGCCCCAACATAATGGTAAAAAAGAACCCGACGACCGTTTCGCGTTTTAAAAGCGCTTTGTCAAGGGTTAAACCCGGGAAGTGACGACATGTTTTCCCTTTTAAACCCCCCCTTGCCGGGTAAAAACTGGTTAAAAAAATAAAAAACAACAACAACACGGGTAAAAAAACAAACAGTTACAATTTTGTATCGAAACATTTTACAGGAAAGGGGGACAAAATTTTTTTGTCCCTTTTAAGCCCCCAAAATTTCCCCCGGGCTTTTCCCTCGCAAAATCCCCCTGCGCCTGCTTGCAGAAATTTTAAAATGGGCTATTAAACCCCCACCTGAATCATTATTCTCTGTATGCCCCCGCAAAGGGAAATTTCAAAAAAGGATTTTTGTTTTTGAGCTTCCCCACATAGGGGCCAAAAAAAAGTTTTCTGATTCTCACAAATAGCGGGCGGGAAATTTTTTCCCCACATAAAATAACCGCAGGGACACCACATTACATAAAAACAAATTCTCGTGGACATGTTATTAAAAACTTTAAATTCATGTGTTTAATTGCCCCCCGTCTAACTGTCTTGCCCGTCACCATCTTTTCACAGAATGAACACGTACCACATTTATGATTACCCTTTTGGACTAAATCCTGCACAGCCAGTTTCTTCTTCTCTATGTCAACCAAACTTTCATTTTTTGTTAACCATAGTATAAATTCATCCCTTCCAAAGACATACGATCGACACCTTTTTACCTCTCAACACGATCTATGTCTATCTAAATTCCCAGTGGTTTCAAATCTTCACTTTTCAGGTTGAAGGTCGAAATGTATTTTCCTGGTACCTAAATAATGCCAGAATTTTTTACTTACTAATTTCTTATTAAAATTGAATATTACTTATTGAAAGAAATATAGTGTTTTATTCAATGTGTTTACTTCCTCTTAAACATATGTCATCTTGATTAATTCCTAGAAGCGATTAACTACTAAATCTTCCTCTACCATCTTCTTTAGTCCCATAATTCCATGCTTGTTCCAGTATTGATGATATTTGTAAATCTGGTCAATTTTAAAGGAATTCATTAAATACATCAATGATGTTAATATGGAATTCACCTCCCATTTTGGAGATAAATCAGTTGTTTTTTTAGATGTGGTGATTTCAATTGAGAATGAGAGCATAATTTCTAGGGGTTACTATAAACCAACGGCGGTAAATGCTCTCTTACATTCCAACAGCTTCCATCCGGAACATGTTAAACGTTCACTACCATATGGGCAATTTTTGAGACTGAGACGAAACAACAGTGAATATCACGATTTTTTGGAGCAAGCCATGGAATTATCAGGCAGACTAAAAGAAAGAGTGTATAGTGAATATTTAATATCTAATGTGCTTACTAGGGTAATTAATCAAGATAGACATGAGATCGTGTTTAAGAGGAAGGTGAAACAAAAGAATGAAAGATCTATATTTTCTTTTGAATACAGTAATATGTCGGATGTAATAAGGAATGTAGAAAGAAAGAATTGGCATATTTTGGCCAGTGATATCGACTTACAACCGAAAACGACTGTACCTCCGATTATATCTTTCCGTTGGTGTCATAGTCTAAACAAAATATCCCAGGTGTCATAGTCTGAGGGATGAATTAGTACATGGTAGAATGAGGGTGAATAGAGAAAAAAACTGGCTGGCAGGATTTATTCCAAAGGGTAATCATAAATGTGGTACGTGTTCATTCTGTGATAAGATGGTGACAGGCAAGACAGTTAGACTGGGAGCAATTACACATGAAGTTAAAGATTTAATAACATGTCGCACGAGATTTGTTTGTATATGTAATGTGGTGTACCTGCGGTTATTTCTATGTAGGGAAAACAATCCGCCCGCTATTTGTGAGAATCAGAGAACATCTCTACTCAATAAAAACACAAAAAGGTGCCCCTAGATTTTTGGCACATATGTGTGAAGCTAATAATAATCCTTCTGTAATTTCCTTTGCAGGCATACAGAGAATAATGTATTCAGGTGGAGTTAATAGACATGTTAAACTTCTGCAATGCGAGGCGCAGTGGATTCTGCGCACGGAAGCCCTTGGGGTCTTGGGCTTGAATGACAGAAACGATTTATCCTCCTTCCTGTAAAATGTTGCGATACATATTGTAACTGTATGTCTATTTACACCGTTTTGTTGTTGTTGTTTTTACTTTGCAGCCGGTTGTATCCGGCAAGGAGGTGGTTATAAGACACGCTGTCGTCACTTCCGGGTAAGCCTTGACAAAGCGCTGTATAGCGCGAAACGGTCGTCGGCGTTCTTGTTACCATCCATCCGTGATTTTATGCTGTTTATATTGGATTAAAGAAGTTACTAGTGATCGGTGAGTGCCGCCTATATTTCTCTTACTTCGTGTGGACTTATGACTCCTTCTGTTTGGCTGAGCACCACCACACAAGTTAAAGAGTTGTATGGAGTGTCCTCATTACAGCGTAATACAAAGGGAATGCATTCTGAATCGTAATCCCCCTGGTGCCGGTCTAACATTTCTATTGCAAACAATTGTTTATTGTCTTACTGACTGTATAATGATATAGAATTTCCTTCTACTAAAAGACAAAATGCTGGTAAATTTACCTAAATGTTGTGGGCTCAATCAATTTTAAGAATATCTGGCCCTTTAAACAGGAGCTTGGATAGTGAGAATTTTAACTGGAATGTATCTGTTGTAACATATCTCCACTGTACTGGAGCAAAAGATCCCCCAATGGGTGGATCCTCCGAGACTCTAAATTGTGTTGACTCTGGAGGGACAGGCGAAAAGGACTATATTTACACCTTTAAAGACTTGTTCCACCCTATCAGAGACCTGTGATGGTTAGCTCTGACACTTTAGTGGCTGTTTTCAGAGATATTTTCTTGCAGGTGGGAGATGTCCTGATGAATCCTTTGGATTTGCAGTGGAGGAAGAGACTGGGTGGAGTCTTATAAATGGCAGGAACAGAAGTTGAAGATGTGGGAGTGATGTTGCCTTCTCTTAACTTCCTCTCTTAACTTTTTAGTTAGCCTAAAACTTCTCAGTAGGACCGGGTTATTTGAAGATTTGAAGAAATTCTTCTGTTCTAATTAGTAGGAGCCAGTCGGCCAAGTCTGGTACCACTATGTTTCTTTGAACTCTTAGGGCATGTTCACACGGCTGATTCTGGGACGGATTTCAGCCGTATTGCGCGCCATATTGCGCTCCAATACGGCTGAAATCCGTCCCAGGCATTACGGTAATCCACAGTTCTCATAGAGAACTATGGATTCCGGGATATGCGCCATGGATAATGGATGTCTATGGGGCCAGCGAGCTGCCGGCCCCCCCATCCCGCCCCCGCTACATGGTAGCCGGCGTAATTGCGGGTGAAATCCGTCCCCGCAATTACGCCGGCAATAAGCCGTGTGAACCTAGCCATAGGCCAGATGTATCAGACAATTTGATCTTCATAAAGACAAAGGCATAGGAATGCCAGACAGGATAGTGTTTTAGCGAAAGCTGATTAAATATCACAACCCTGGGATATTTCTAACACAGATAGATCTGGATATCTGAAGTAGACCTATTTGTCTAAGGAACATATCACATATCCTAATAATATTAAAGATGGCTTCATATAATCACACAATATTCTTTGATGCTCCCCTGCACTTTACGATACTCAGGCCACTTTCCCAGGGCAAACCCATTCTAGGGTACTCTGTCCTTCACAAAGAAAGAGAGATTTCCCTAGGGCTTCTGCAAGGTTCTCCAAAATCAGTCACATTGCCACACTGATTCTCCATCAATTCATGACTGGTTCTTGGTGCCCTTAAGCTAGAAAAACCTGTGAAACACTCGTGCACCGAAATTGCACAATACAACCTTAGATGAGGGATGTTGAATCCAAAATGGGGCGACTTCTGGAAGGTTTCACTTGTTCTGGTACTTTGGGGGCTTTGAAGATGCAACATGACACTCGCCAAAATCTGCATTTCAAAAGCCAAATAGTGCTCCCTCCCTTGTACGCCATGCCATACGCCCAAACAGCAGTTTACAACCACATATAGGGTATTGCTGTACTTGGAAGAAATAGTATAATAAATGTTTGGGTGCTTTTTTTATGAGTCCTTGAAAAAATTAAACATTTTCAGCTGAAACTGCGGATTATTGGAAAAAATGTAAATTTGTTATTTTCACAGCCTAATGCTAAAATAAAATTGTCACCTGTGGAATCAATATACTCACTGCACCCATGGATATATTCAGTAAGAGGTGTAGCTTTCCAAATTAGATCTTTTTACGGGAGTTTATTAAGTTTTCGCAACTTAGGGTGTCCACAAACTTGGAATGGTGCCTAAAATATATCCTAATGAAAATGAGACCCAGTAGATGCTACTCCTACTCTGAAGCTTGTGGTTGAGTCAAATAGCGCACTAGGGCCACATATTGGATATCTATAAAACGGCAGAGAATGGGGAATCAATCTTGAGTTGCTTTCCCTTGTGATCACTGTGTTAAAGTGAATAATGGATAAACATTGAATCTCAGCAAGAAAAGTGAAATTTTTAAATTTCACCTCTTCTTTGATGTCTTTTCTTTGAAACACCTAAAAGGTTAACAAACTTTGTAAGTATTGTTTTGAATACCTTGAGGGGTGCAGTTTCTTAGATGGAGTCATTTATGGGGGCCTCTAACATAATGGTCCTTCAAAGCCACATCAGATCTGGACTGGTCCTTAAAAAAATTCAGAGTTACAAATGTTCTTTAAAATGTTAAAATTTGCTACAAAATTTAAGAACCTTGTAATGTGCTAAAAAATATGAGATTGTTTAAAAAATGATGCCAACATAAAGTAAACTTCTGGTATATGTTTGTCATTTACTAATTTGTTGGATATGACTATCTGTCTTACACGCAGAAATTTTTAAACTTTGAAAATGGTAAATGTTTCCAAATTTTCATAATATTTTGATATTTTTCACAAATAAACAAGGATTGTTTCAACTAAAATTATTGCTAACTTAAAGTACAATGTGCCATTAGAAAACAGTCTCAAATTGACATGAATAGGTAAAATCATTAACCCCTTACCAACATTGGACACATGGATATGTCCTGATGCTGGTAAGCGGCTTTTTTTGCATATTCTATGGCAATAAGAATAACACCATTAGAAAGTACATCTTGTCCTGCAAAATAAAAGCATTCACACGTCTATGTAGGTGGAAAATAAAAAAGTTATGGCTTTCAGAAGGTGAGGAGGAAAAATATTTAGAGCCATATTATTATGACCGTCTGCCGGGAAGAGGTTAAAAAGTTATTCTCCAATAAAGTGGCACATGTCAGATTTGAAAAATAGGGCTTGTCCTTAAGTCCAAAACAGGCTTAGACCTTAAAAGGTTAATATAGTGCTATGGAAAAATAAAAGCTGAGCTCCGATTGGTTGCTTTGGACAACAAAGACAGTTTTACTGCTAAATAGTTTTCATGCATAAGGCCCATTGAGTTTTATCTGGTGCCTTCTGTTTTTGGATGACATCAGAACTTAGAGGGAGGCATCCACTTAGGAAGCCCTATCTCCAAGACCTAATTGCCTAAATAAGCTAAATTTATTATCTGTGTATCTGTGTATCTGTGATTAAACAATTTACACCTATTTTTAGAAGAGGAAGCCATATAGTCACTAGAGGTTGGGTCCTGTATATCCCTTAGGCAGTCTCCATATCCTATGCTGGGTTGCCTTAAGGGGAATGTGTCATCAAAAATTAATTATTGTTTAACTCACTTTTTTAAAAAAATTTTGGTTATATTTCTTTTTAATTTTTCAGATCACTTTCAATATTTTTTTAATAATTCTTAAATCCTGCAGTTTTCACTTTGGTCACTAGGCCTTGTTTGCACAACTTTAACAGCAGTAAGAGAGATACTTTGCAGTAGCTTCATGCACATAGGAACCATAAGACTGTTTCTGTCGCATAGACTTCTATAGGACAGTTTTCTAGTCATGCTCTGTGACCGGGGAAGTAATCACACTGCAGGGAGGAGGGGGCTGAGAGCTGTGACCATCTCCTCTTGTGACTGGTGGATTCTATGTTATCTATTCACACTGGTGTCTCCTTTCAGTTTGACCCTGCTTGTGTTAATAATGAGTAGACTACTGAGAATCTTTATCTATAGGACAGGAAGTTTGAGACTGTTATTAGGCTTAGTGGCCAAAGTGAGAACTGCTGGACTTAAGAATTATTACAAAACATTGAAAGTGATATAAAAGATTAAAAATAAATATAACCAACAATTCTTAAAAATGTGTTTAACATAAAAACGTGAGTTAAACAATAAGTCATTTTTGATGACACATTCCCTTTAACAAGCTTGATATATATGTGATATCAGCAGGCCAGATGTTATGTATTAAAAGCGCTCTCTGTGCCAGATTCTGACTTTACACATCTAAACAAAACTCACAAAAAGTGCAATGTTATATATAGTGCTGTAATATAAATACAAAAAACCTTTATATTACTACTTGTAGTAATAATACGGATCAATGGGTGGATTAGCTAACATACAGCAAAAAGCAGTAGCTGAACAGTGCAGACAGAGAGACTTTGAAGTACACAGATGAACATGGTTGTCTTATAATTAAACATATGGAACAACATAGGGGCAAGGAAACCAGATACAAGCAACTGCTTTACAAATTTATTCAGAAACCTTCTGACTGTGGCGTTTTTGGTGTGCTTTTGACATATTTTTGATGTTTTTGGTACGTTTTTGAAAGTGTTTTTTGTACAGAAAGGCACAGCAATCAATGCTGTACATTACTGCTCAAAAAACCCATCAAAAAGTGCGTGGGTGTTCTATATAATAATGATACATTTCCATTATTTGAAGAAGTTAGACAGGAATTTAACCGTCCACAGAGCCACTTTCTCCGCTTTTTACAATTTAGACAAATGATACAAATATGGAACTGGACTCCTACTTCAGCAGTTCTCTCTTCCTTTCATAGTTTCTTATTCCATAAAAGGGTTTTGATAAAGGTTTGTCCTTGGTTTACAACACCCTTTTACAGTGACCCTTTGCATGATAAGCCTAATTACACCCTGAAGTGGGAGAAGGAAATAGGAAAAGTCTTTACTCTAGACGAGTGCATCACTGCCTCCCTAGCACTGTTTAAATTACCAAGGTGTGCCAATCATATTGAACTAGTGAGGAAACTCAATCTTCGGTGGTATCGTACACCCAATCGAATTTCACCAATATCGCCAGGTTATTCCAGATATTGTTGGAGAAATTGTGGAGCTACGGTTTCCTTACATATGTGGTGGAAGTGTCCCTTTTGAGCCAAGGTGAAGGAACTTTTGGCTGAAGTCATTGGCTGTTCTCTTAAATGAACGCCAGAACTGGCAATTCTCGACATCTCTGTTAAGAATTTGTCTCTTATTTTTCATACAGTTGTTTTCCATGTCTTAGCAGTGGCCAGATCCATTATTGCTTTTTTAATGATAGCTGCCAATTCCCCTGGCAATTCAGGGAGTAATCAACAGAACTAATTCACAGTTCCACTCAGAGACCTGCTTAATCATCCCACCCCATCTAGTATCTAGGATTAGATCCAAATGGTCTTTATGGACTGAATCCAAACACTTTAAGGAAATTGTATAAGGGTTTTGCTCTCTCAGTAATTATAAAGATTTGGCTGAGTTGGTAGAGATTGTACTTCTCTAACAATTTGCATCACTAAAGGTTCAATACCTTTTTCCCTGGCCCACATATACTTCTCCTACCTTGTATTTTCATGCATGTTTTGGTCAAGGCCCTGAACTGGCAGTCTGCTGTATGAATGTCTTAGTAAAGCACTCGCAGTTAAAAGAGACACTGACTACTTCTGTGGGCCTCAAGTCTACATGAGTACCTGATTCAAGCAGCGTGATGTATATTGTCATCATGACACTTGTGCCAGGAGAAGTGTACCTGCACCTGTGCCATACACAAGAAAGAGATAGGTTTTTGATGCAGGAAATAGGTATTATCTTTTTATTTTTAATGGGGGGCTTTTATACCTACCTACTTACTGGGGGGAACCTATATACTGTATCTATCTTACTACTGGGGGACCTTTATACCAGCCAACCTGCTTGGGGGAGTTTTTTTTTTTATACCTACTGAGGGGGCCTATATACCTACATACCAACTGTGGGTACTATAAATCTACTAATCTTCCATGGTGACCTATATACCTACCTACTGGGGAGCTATATCCTACCTAATTTCTGAGTGTATATTACTGTTGAGGCTAAATACCTACCTACCGATGGAAGGGTTTATTCTTTCCTACCTTCTGAAGGGACCTATATACCTACCTACCTATTGGGTGGGTCATACATACCTACCTACTAAGGCTGCCTATATGCTTACTTACCTAATTGGGGGCCAATATACATACCTACCTACTATAGGGCATAAACCTACATACATAATTAATGGGAGGTCTATAAATCTCCCTACTCGGGGTCTATACGCCTCCCTACCTAATGGGGCGGTGCTGGATGCCCCATCTCCAACAGCAGGCACCCAGCTTTGCTATCATTGAGGGGTTGCTGTGGAGGATGGAGCATTACTCTGCTTTCCTGAGCTCGGGATAGCCTATCTAGCCTACATATATGTGTATGTGTAGTGTTTCTGGGTATTTTTGCAGATTTCCCTTTTGGACTACTTCTGATTCATTGTCTATATCAGACCATTGTTGGATCCATTTGTTTCAAAAAATGGTCAGCAAGTGATGTTTATTTAAATTAAGTTTTTTTCCATTTGTGTTTTTTACTATTTTTTTCACAGTCAGTAATGAAGATACCTCTACATTTCTAGTCCTGGGGATTGATGTCAGCCAGCTGTGTTTTTTTTGTCACCCCAAGGCTGAAACTCAGTACTCAACGAACCAGGAGTACTGGGAAGAGCTGGGTTACCATCAGAAGATGGTCTTCACTTGGGGCATTTCCAGGCTGTTATTTTTAGGTTGGGAAGAAACTAATATCCCTGGACCTTCCCATTCAGATAGTGTCAGCCTGCAGCTGCCATGTTTACCTTGGCTAGTTATAAAAAAATAGGAGGGATCCCACATTGTCTTAAAAAAAAAAAAATTTTCATTGTATATTTTTAAGAAACTTGATTAAAAAACAATACTGGGTCACCCTATTTTTTATAACCAATGTGGCAGAGCAACCTCAGATGGTTGCTTGTGTCTGCCTCTATGTGGCGCAAAGAAGGATACCTGCATGCTAAATGTCCCCAAGGTTACCTGGACTTGGTGGAGTAGGAGCCATCCATGTATGTTGTCAGCCATAGTAAGTGTTTGGCATCCGTTCTTTAGTATGGCTGCTCCAGCCATTCCAGGGCGGCTCTTACTGGGAGTAGGCAAAATTTGGGGTTAATGCCGACTCCCTGTGTTCCAGTTCTAAGTCTTACAGGGCCTATTAAAAGCCTGTCACTCCTTGTGTCCAGGGGTTGTGGTTGCTGCCTGCAACAGGGGAGCTGGTGAGAGGCTTGAGGAAAGATGGAACAAGTGGAGACTGGTATGAAAAACTGGTTGGTGGTTCTGGGTACTAGCACAGACTATGGTTAGAGAAGGTACCCTGTGTTTAGTCAGTGACCGGATGGCCAGGGTTTAATATATATGTTTGGCTTCTGCAGTGCTGTTAGTCTGTGCCTTAATAAAACTTGTTGAGACCAGTTGGACCAAACCCTGTGGCCCGTGTGATGTATGTGCCATAACCATCTCACAAAGGATGGTGATCCCTGAGCTAGTGACCTTGGTGTCCAAGATGGTGTCCAAGTACAAGTGTGGCACTACACCAGCCAAGGAAAAACCAGCAGCTGCAGGTTGAAACTATGAGAATAGGAATTTCCATGGATATTGGGCCCTTTCAATCCTAAAAATACCTGTCCCAAAAGCTGACCCTCACATTGAAAGATCAGATTCTGATGGTAACCTGGCACTTTCCAGTACCCTTGTTGCGTTGGGTACTGGGGTAATAGTGACACAAGGTTAATGTCAGCCTCAGGGTGACAATAAATACTACCAGTTGACACCAAGCCCTAGCAATAGGAATGGAGAGGGATTTGTCAGAACCTACATTAATATCACTGACGCAAAATAGCACAAAACACACAAACCATAAAAAATTAAATAAACACTCCACGACAATATCCCTTGTTGACCATTTTATAAAAAAAATTGATCTATCATTGTTCTGACGTAGTCCATCAAATCTAACATAGTCCAGCAGGTCCAATGTACTCTGCTGCCTGGTTAATCCATATTTCATATCATTACTCCTCTGTCAATCCATTCACTGGCTATTCATCGCCCATTGACATACAACGCTGTTCAAAACCTGTCCTCTTAATACATTTCTGCCTTAATCTCCAATACCTCTCCTCACACACTCTTTCTCTGCTCTTGTCTTGCTTACCTTTCACACAACTGCTCACAAAAAAAAATTATTAGGCATAGTGATTAGTGGTGAGCGATTACGTCGACTATCGTCATCGGGTCGATAGTCGATATCGTCAATTATCATGCCGATATCCGATACCCGATAATAGATTATCGCCGATGACCATTAAAGTCTATGGGAGAGAAACAACACCTTCTTTCTTACACCCAAACAGGGCTGAAGAAGCTGGAATTAACATCCTCAACAGTAAACTGGATACATGCTACATCTTAGGCAACACAATTAGGCAACAAGAGTCACAGAAAAAAAGTCAGACTATTCAATATCCCTGTCCTGTACCACAGCATGACCGTTAAACCTGCATGACCCACAAATTAAAAAGTGCCAGAAGGCAGTATCATTTGAACCATCATTTTAGTTGAACTAGACATTGACTGGACCGCAGTATGACCGCAGTATGACCATTAAACCTGTCTGACCCACAGATTAAAAAGTGCCGGAAAAAGGAGTCTTTCAACCACCATTTTAGTTGAACTGGACATTGACTATACATGTCCTGTACCACAGCATGACCCTCAAACCTGTCTGACCCACAGATTAAAAAGTGCCGGGAAAAGGAGTCTTTCACTCACCATTTTAGTTTCACTGGACATAGACTTTCCCTGTCCTGGGCCACAGCATGAGCCCCAAACCTGCATGACCCCAAGATTTAAAAAGTTTCGGAAAAAGGAGTCTTTTAACCACCATTTTAGTTGAACTGGACGTTGACTATACCTGTCCTGTACCACAGCATGACCCATAAACCTGCATGACCTCCAGATTTAAAAAGTGCCTGAAAAAGGAGTCTTTCAACCACCATTTCAGTTAAACTGGACATTGACTATCCATGTCTGTCCAGGACCCAAAAACCAGCACAGGTGCCCTTATGGACCATCAACAGAAAATTTCTCAATAAGAAATAAACTATATTAAAAACAACTTGTTTTTCCATTACTGCTGCTAGAGCTACTTGCCATTCTACTGGTGACATTGTTTCACCGTGACATTAGAATGTGAAGCAAACAAAACAGATGTCCCCAGTAGATCAACGAGGCCTGTTTGAAAATCCTGCATTCAGGAAATTACTGATCAAGGCAGGTGAGGCTGTAAACGTGGATCACGCAGGTTCAGAGCCGGACTTACAGTGGGTGTTGTGAGAGCAAGGGCTGGTGTCCGTCATCTATTAGCATGCAGGTTCAGCTAGCAGTGCCCGAGTTCCAGTGGTGAGAGCCCAGGCAGGTGTCCGTCATCCATTAACACGGCAAAAAATGCCCTTATGATGCAGCATCGAAATCAGTCGTGCTGAAGCAGAGTGCGTAAGCAGAAGTGTGAGCTCAGACCTCCAGCATTCCTCAGTACACCGTCAAGACCTGGTAGCGCTAGAGAAAATTTCTTTCCTCTACAAGAGCGCTTGCCCCCCTGTATGAGTGCGGGCCAATTGAGGGCCTCACTTGGAGATGCGGGTGGTTGACGCTCCTGTTTCACCCAGGTGCCCTTTTTCTTGGCATTCTTTTTCTCGTTTTACTCAACGTGTTGGAGGACATTGTTTCTGTTCTTGTGGTGTTGACTGTGCTCCACACACCATGTCCTCTGAATATCCTACATCTGTTCAAGTCTTCCTGTACCTCCCTTGTACAATTCAGAGCAATATTTGTATCAGCTATTTTGTACATGCAAGTTTTTTAGTAGTTTAATTCTAGAAAACACATTTTTTGGAGTAGGAACTGTAGTATAGCTGCATTTCACAGCAACATACCCCCAAAAATTCAAAACATGACCCTTGAGACACACTTGGCAATTGTGAAGAACAAATGTCTGTTAGAAACCACATTTATTTTACAATAGGACCTGTAGAATAGCTGCATTTCACAGCAACATGCCCCCAAAAATTCAAAACATGACCCTTGAGCCACTCGACAATTGTGAAGAACAAATGTCTGTTAGAAACCACATTTTTTAGAATAGGACCTGTAGTATTGCTGCATTTCAAAGCAGCATGACCCAAAAAATTATTAAAATGACTACTCAGCCACTGTTAAAAATTGTGAGGTAGAAATGCCACTTAGAAGCCACATTTCTGTTCCAAAGGACCATGCTTATAGCTGTATCTCACAGCAACATGACCCCAAAACCATTGACAATGCAAAAAATTCTAGAGATAAAGTGAATAGATGGAATACGGTTTTGTCATGAAACCTTGGTGTCTTTTACAGTCTCCTCACCGCAAAACCAGCAAAATGATCTTTTGGGAACTGAGAATAAAAATTGCAGTAAGAAATTATCATTTTAAAAAAAGTTTAAGAGGACCTTTCTTTTGGAAGAGGGGGGTGAAGTAGAGTGGCAACTAATCGGTGACCTCGGCAAAATTTTGGCCACAACATCTCAGAGATCCATGCCCAATTCATCGTGGAAAGAAAGTCAAACGATCGACATTTTCTGTGGAAAGCCGGATGCGTTTGTCTGTTTAAAGACTCCTCCCAGCTGTGCTGAAGGTCCGCTCAGATATGACGCTGGCTGCTGGGCAGGACAACACCCCTATAGCGTGGTGAGCGAGCTCGGGCCTTCATCCCCTTTTGGATACAAAAGAAGTCGATTGGGGCCGGAACACATCCAAAAACATCCGTGTTGAGACGCAGATAGTCGTGCACCAGGGTCTTAAGCCGGTCTCTGTGTGTTTGTATGTGTGCCCCGCATTACATGCGTTTTGGTGAGGTGGTAAATAAAGATTGCCAGAGGTTACCCATTAGGCTTCTGCCACATTGCCTGCTGCTGTTGCTGCTGCTGCCGCTACAGCTACTTGGCACTCTATTGCTGTCACGTCGCTGACGTTGTTCCACCGTGACATTTGAAGAATGTGAAGCAGATGAAACAGATGTCTCCAGTTGATCAATCAGCAAGGTCTCCATTTCCTGCATTTTACTCTCTATTTGGGTGGGTGGAAGGAAAGTGCTGAGTTTTTTTTTGTACCGGGGATCCAGGAGGGTGGCCACCAAGTAACTGTTGTTCATTTTGATGGCCTTAATGCGAGGATCATGTTGGAGGAAATGGAGCATCCAAGTACTCATGTGAGAGATGGAGCCTTGATTTCCCAAGCCTCTGGGTCGAGGGGCACTAGCAAACTGATCTTCCTCATCTTCCTCCTCCACCTCAAATTCGCGCCAACCTCTTTCCAAAGCAGGGACGTCTGTAACGTCGGTGTCCAGGAATACCTCCTTCTCCTCCTCCTCCGCTTCCTCCGGCACAGCTTCAACACACCCCTGACTTGCCTCAGATGATGCACTCTGAGAGCTGAGGCGCAGCCTAGCTCTAGCCCTGGACGCTGAACCACTGCTCCGTGTCCACATCTGTGTCCGTCTCCTCCGTCGCTGGTTGGACCTGATGTTTCAGAGTGTCCAACGATCGTTCCAGAACTAAGATCACCACAAAGCTCATGCTGACAAGGGCATTGTCCGCACTGACCAGTTTGGTGACTTCTTCAAAACTGGCTAGGATGGTGCAGAGCTCTTTCACCTGCCTCCACTCTCGGTGGCTCAACACCCCGAGGTCCGCACCGCTGCTTGTCAGGCCATGTGTCACTTCGTACTGCGTAATGGCATTGCGCTGCTGCCACAATCGCTGGAGTATGTGGAGGGTGGAATTCCAGCGTGTTGCCACGTCAACAATGAGACGGTTGACGGGGAGACCGAGCTGACACTGCAACGCAGCCAGACAGGACGAAGCAGGGTGCGAACGGCGGAAGTGCGAGCTCAGACCTTGAGCCTTCTTCAGCAGGCGGTCCAGACCCGGGTAGCGTTTTCGAAATTTCTGGACGACAAGGTTCATGACGTGTGCCAGGCAAGGGATGTGCTCCAGCCTACCGATCTTAAGGGCGGCCAGCAGATTTCGACCGTTATCGCACACCACCTTGCCTGGCACAAGGTTCTTGTCATCCAGCCAACGCTCGGTCTCGTTGCGGAGAGCCGTCCACAGCTCCTGAACTGTGTGTTAACGGTCTTCAAGACAGATTAATTTCAACACGGCCTGGTTTCTCTGGGCACGTGATGCGATCAGAGGACCTTGGGGGAAAGAACCCTGCACCATCCCTGCGGTTTTGAAGAGCATGCACTGAGCCTGAGAGCCACCGTCACCACTAAAGACATCCACCCAGCTCACCCAGTGAGCTGTCACAGAGATATAGTGGCCTTGGCCGTGTTTACTAGTCCTCCATGTGTCGGTGGTCAGATGGACTTTGCCGGACATAGATGCAGACAACGCGCTTGAAATTTTAGATGACACGTGGCTGGCCAGGGCAGGGACGGCTTTTCTGGCAAAGAGATGCCTGCTTGGCATCTGGTATTGGGGACTCGCAAGGGCCATGACGTGGCGGAACCCATCTGTGTCCACCAGACAGAAAGGCAACATTTCCAAGGCCAAAAGCCTGGCAATGCCGACATTCAGGCTTTTGGCTTTGGGAGGGTTTGGGTTGAAGTGTTTCTTCTGCTTTTAAACCTGGTAGACAGAAGGCTGGCTGCTAGACTGGCCAATGTACGGCATGCAGGTTGTCAAACTGGTGGATGGAGAATGGGTAAGATGGGTCTCTGGTGGTGCTGGTGGTACTTGGGCGACGGTGGAGGCTGAAGCAGAGGCTGATCCCGGATCATGACTCAGAGTCATTGGCTGTTGAGGAACGCTTGGTGTTGGCGGAGGAGGAGGAGGCGGAGACAGAGGGTGTGACAGTGGTTGGAAGCCCGGCATCGGTGTGGCCTTTTTTGGCCAAGTGTTCCCTCCATTTCAACTCATGCACTCGCTGCATGTGACTAGACATGTTGGTGGGGGTTAAACACCTAAGATTCTTCCCTCTACTAATGCGTTTACGGCAAAGGCGGCATATGACATCACTGGGTGAATCAGAGGCTTGCTCGAAAAAGGCCCAGGCTTGAGAGGTCCTGGACCTTTTCGACGGCGATAAGAGAGGAGCGGTGTTTCCGCTGATTGGGGCTGGTAGAATCATCTCAGCGGACTTCTGCGACCGCCCTCCCTTTTTTGAGGTGGGAGCCATACTGACACTACCCCATCCTCATCCAGTGATGAAGCGCTCGCAAGCAAATTCTGCTGAAAAGACCATGTTGGATCTGCAATGTTGTCATCATCATCATCAACACAGGTGACTTCGTCGTCCTGACATTCTGCATCCAGGAGCTGCGGGCTACAAGCAAGAGACACTGCAAGGCGTTGCCGACCGCCCGGGATTTTTTCTGATTGACCGGCTTCCTTCTCCTCCTCTGATGGCATCAGCGATTGGGCGTCAGAGCAGACAAAATCATCCTCTTTAGCCTCTTGATCTTTGGAAATGCCTTCTGACCCCAACCGCATTTTGTCATCAAAGAGGTCTTCAGAAAATAGATTATCCACAGTGGTGGGTACACGAGTTGACATTCGTGCTGCCTTCACTTCATGTTGGACGGATGCTGACGATGCTGATGACGACATTTGTGGCCGTGACTGGGAGGACGAAGAGGTAAGACTGCTGGATGCAGATTGCATTAACCACTGAAGAACAGATTGACGAGGCTGTTCACTACTGAGATTCACAGGGCCCTGACCCAGCGATGACAGGCCTGATGGTCCTGCAACCGACAATCTGCTGGCTTGCGTTTTGTCGCCAGCACTGAAAGGAGCACCTTCTCTCGTACCTCTACCTCCATGTCCTACACCCCTCTTTGCTCGCTTACCAGCTGCATTTCACTCCATGTTCAGAATTGTCGTACAACATGGCTATTTGAAAAAAAACTAGGGCCGCACCACGTGCAAAACAGCTATTTAAAAGTTATATGGATAATAAAAGGTGGTTTTTGCACCAATGAAATAAAACAGCAGTTACCACAAAATTTCTGTATTCAAATTTAAGTACAAGGTGGCTCTTTGAACAAAACTGGGCCGCACCAAAGTGAAATACAGCTATTTAAATGTTATACGGATAAGAAAAGGTGGTTTTTGCACCAATGAAATACAACAGCAGTTACCACAAAATTTCTGTATTCAAATTTAAGTACAAGGTGGCTCTTTGAACAAAACTGGGCCGCACCAAAGTGAAATACAACTATTTAAAAATTATACGGATAACAAACAGTGTTTTTTGCACCTATGAAATACACCTGCAATTACTAGAAAATTTCTGTATCGTAATATAAGTACAAGACGGGTCTTAGAACAAAAATGGCCTGCGCCAAAGTGAAAATCACCTAATTAAATTGTGTACAAATAATAAAAGGTGGGTTTTGCACCAATGAAATACAACAGCAGTTACTAAAAAATTTCTGCATCCTAAATAAGTAAAGGGTACAAGTGTGGGTCTTTGTTGTACAAAAAAATGGCCCTGCGGCCCAAAAAAGTTTTAAAAAACCAAAAACCTAATTAGATTATGTACGGATAATAAAAGGTGGTTTTTGCACCTATGAAATACACTTGCAGTTACTAGAAAAGTTCTGTATCCTAATGTAAGTACAAGGTGGGTCTTTTGTTCAAAACTGTGCTTCACAAAAGTGGAAAAAAACCTAATTAAATCGTGTACGGATAATAAAAGGTGGTTTTTGCACCTATGAAATACACCTGCAGTTACTTGAAAACTTCTGCATCCTAATGTAAGTACAAGGTGGGTCTTTGAACAAAGCTGGGCTGCACAAAAGTGAAAAAAAACCTAATTAAATCGTGTACGGATAATAAAAGGTGGTTTTTGCACCTATAAAATACACCTGCAGTTACTAGAAAAGTTCTGTATCCTAATGTAAGTACAAGGTGGGTCTTTGAACAAAACTGGGCTGCACAAAATAAAAGGTACTATGTCAGGGACTGGTCAGGGACACACACACAGACAAGTGGGCCCTGACTCTGATCCCAGCCCCTGTCCCTGCCTTTTGGGGGAACCGACTCCTTAACAGGGGGCCCCCAACCAGAAGATGATAGCTGCATTTTTTTAAATGCGACACGTGGGAAAAACAGACACAAAAAAAAAGGTAGTCGGCGGTCCAAAGTCGAACAGTTGGGGCCAACGAGGTACAGGGCGGAGAAGAGGGAAACCCGGGGGGCTTCCAAATTCGGCAACGTACGGGCAACGTGGTACGGGGATGGCAGAGGGGGAAAACCAGGGTCCAAGCCAAAGGTAGGAGAGCTTGAACAAGGAAGAAATACGGCGAATACGGGGAAAAAAAAACCTATAGCAGGAAAAAGATAAAAGGGAAGGGGTGGCTATAAATGGGGAAGGGGAGGAAAGAGAGCGGGTGATGGGAAGGATCTGTCTCACTGAGAGTGAGATTAACCAGAGAGTGCGGAAAGTTCGGGGCCACGGGCGTTGGCAGGATTCAATTAGGCCCAAAAGGGAGACAGTGTTCCCACAAAAAAAGTAAGGGGCCGCAGTTATGGTCGCACGGCCTTCGCGACGACAGAGCAGATGACACGAACGTGACAGTACCCCCCTTTATGAGGGGCCCCCGGCCCCCCTTAGGTCCCCCTGGTTTGGGGGGGTTAGTTGGGGGAAAATTTTTCCCCAAAATTTGGGGGGTGCAAGCCCCTAGCTGTCACCCATACCCGCTCCTCTGGACCATACCCTTTCAGTGAACTGGTATTGGGAGCGTTCTGGACTCTCGGGAGTAAATTTAGCTCAATTTATTTTTCTAACCCCCCTTTATAACCACAGGGCAGGAGGGTGACGACCGATCACAGCGGGAAAATGTCCTTTTAAGAAAAGATTTGTGAAAAAGGATGAATGCGGGGGGAAATTTCGGAAGGCGTACAAAATAGGGTTAACAATTTCAAGAAAACAAGGGCCCATAAACAGAGGCGCAAATTGTGACGGGCCCCGAAGGCGGAGATTTTTTGTCGAGACCCACACTTGTCACCACCCGCATTTTCCCGGCCCGGGTCGACGTTTTCTATTAGCATTTGAACGAATGAGGTAGTGGATCCGTGGACCCCCGCAAGGATGGTGAAAGCCGTACCAGGGGAGGAATCTAAGTAAAACCCCGGTTTTCCCCAGAGCCCCCCGAAAACGGGAGGGATTGTGGGGCAGAAATCCAGGTGCCCCACTGGGTGATTTTGCTTGCGGTGCACCCAAGGCAGTGCGTGGTACGAATCGTGGGGCGTAGGCGGAGTCGGGACGGGGGGGTCAGGACAGGCGGCAATGGTTGGGGTCGGGAAACGGGGAGGTAGAGGTTCGGGTAACGGAAGTCAGAAAACGGGGCACAAAAGCTTTCTCTAAAGGCGGTACGGCACTAAAGATGGGCAAGGTGCCCCGGAAGGGAAAAGGGGGTTTAAATAGGGTCCCCTGCCACCCTTAAACCAATAAGGGCGTATGGCCCTTTAAATCCTCGAGAGCCGGCGCGCGGGCTAAGGGCGGGCGCGGGCCGGGGCCCACCCAGAGGAGGGAGGACTCGGAGCGCAGGAAGGAAAGGGGGAGCCGGGACCCGCCCCGGGGCCCCGGCAGGGGCCGCGGGGACCGAGGGTGACAGCACGGTGCCCCCGCGCCGGGCGAGGGGCTGGGGGGGACCACCGTGACCATTTTTAATTTGTTGTTTTTGGGGTTTTTTCTAGAGTCTCGCGATTACCCCGGATGTGCACAGTCGTTGATGGGGGTTTTTAGGGAAAGAAAATTGATTCGCAGCCTGTTGCGGGGGAAGTCCCTGGGGTGAAAGCCGTAATTCAGTAAAATGGGAAAATCGGTTTGAGGAATTCTGTTTTTGTTAAGAGCAAATGGGCCCTAGGAAAAAACTCACCCCACTTCTCTGCCTCGAAAAAAAATTTAAAGTATTGTTTAGTGATGTTAAGTCTTTCAGTCTGCCATTAGTCTGGGGTGGAAGGCGAGGAGAGGACAAGAAGCCTAATTCCCACAAAACACCCTCCGAACTTGACAAAAAACTGTCCCCTCTATCAGACCATAGGGAAAAAATCCCATGAAGTCTCAGTATATGCGAACAAAAAAATCGGCGGGGGTTTTGGCTGATGGTAATTTCTTTAGTGCAATAATGACACATTTTAGAGAATCGGTCCACCCCCCAAATACCGACTTCCCCTTAGGGGGGAAAGGTCGGTAATAAAATCCATAGATTTTGGGACGGGGGTTATTGGGCCGGCAGGGGTGAAAATAATCCTTCGGGAATTGGGGGGTTTACTTACCCCCGGACAAGTCTCACAAGCAGTAAAAATTTCCCCGGGACACACCTGCACGAGGGCCCCAATGGGTCGAGAAGGAGGTATCCGGTGCCGGATGCAGGAGCCCAGACAGAGCTGAGGTTGGCCTCCCCCAAAGTTTTAAAAACGGGAGACAGGAACAAAGGTTTTCGGGGGGTACTGGGGGGGGCCATGCCTTGAGAGTTGCAATCATGGAGACAAAGTAGTGGTAAGGGGTGCAAAAAAACCACTCCCGGAGCGAGGATTTTTTCGGGTTCTCCTCCGAGATTATTTTTAAACCAAAAGCTTCGCCCAAGGCGTCAGCCTAACATTTTTGCCCCTGTACGATGGTCCCCACAAAATTAAAAACCTAGTAAAAAACAGACCCCATCTTGTTGGCGGGTTAATTTGCTTTTCAAGATACAACAGATTTTTATGGTCTGTAAGAACAGTCCCCCGATGTCGGGCCCCCCTCCAGAAGGTGCCCACCTTTAAAAACCCCATTTTTGGCTGCATTTCCCCGGGTTACAATTTTTGTTGCCCTCCCGGGGGGAAAAATTTTTGGGAGAAGAAGGAAGGGGCCAAAAGTTTAGTATAAGGTTCGCCCCTGGGACAGGAGGCTCCCACCCTTTTTCAGATGCGTCCCCCTCTCGACAAAAGGTTGTTCGGGTCTGGGTGGACCAAGCAGGTGAGAAGTGAACATTTTCGGGTAGAGAATGCTTTCGGCCCTCGGTGCCCAGGAGGGGGGGTCGCCCCTTTTTAGTAAGGTCAGTGAGGGGTTTAACAATAAAGGAGAAATTTTTATAATTTTTTTTTTGGTTTTTTTAGTAATTAGCAAAACCTAAAAAAACGTTGGATCCCTTCAGGGTAGTAGGCCCACCATGTGTGATGGCCGAAAACCTTTTGTGGCCCATACTTTGCTGGGCTAAGATGTACCCAAGAACCTATCTCCTGGGCTCCGAAAGAATTTTGACAGTTTGGCGCATAAATTTATTTTGAGTAAACCCGGAGAGGACCTCCCTTACATGTTCGTGAGTATCATAATCGGGGAAAAGGAGGATGTCATCTAGTACCTAAAAACGACCCCGAAGGTCTCTAAAGATTTCATTAACAAATCGTTGGAAAACGGCTGGGGCATTACAAAGCCAAACGGCATGATAGGTATTCGAAGGTCCCTCAGGTGTATTTAAAGGGGCCCTTTCCCTTCGTCCCCTTCCCCCGATCCGGATTAGGTTGTAGCCCCGGAGATCAATTTTTGGAAAACCATGGGCACGACCCCCTGGCTAAAAAAATCCGGGATCAGGGGAAGTGGATGTGGTCTTTTTTAGTATTTATTGAGTCCTGTAGTCAATACAGGGACGGAGGCCCCCTTTTTTTTTTCGACAAAGAAAAACCCGCGCCCCGGCGAGGTGGATGGCGTAGTGACCTTTTTCCGGTTTCCTTGATATATTGCGCATAGTTCCCGTTCCGGGGAGATAAGTTGAAAAAAAGACCCTTAGGCACTTGGCCCCCCGGGAACCAGGTTAAGCGCAATCATATGGCCGATGCGGCGGGGAGGGGGTCCGCAAAGGACTCATAAGGACATCTTCAAAATCAGAGACAAAAAAGGGCTGTTAATCATCATTTATGAAACACCCAAAGGGCTGACGTCTTCAAATGAGGCCACAAAATCCCCCATTTAACCAAATCAGCAGTCCTCCAGTCAAAACAGGATTTTGGGAAGGGGTAACCCTGGTAAACCCAAAATAAGCAGTGTAAGGGCTCCATTACAAAAAAAAACAATTGTTTGGAATGCAGGCCCCAACATTCAAGTAATTTCGTGGTGCGGATTCTATTCTTCCCCCCACTAAAGGGGGTAGAGTCAGCCCGAAACGAAAGGGAGAAAAATAACGGGTTGTCTACCCTAAGGCTTTGGGGCCCACATACTAATGAAAAAAAACAGCTGCTCCTGAATCTTTTAGCTTGAACACAAATCTGGCCCGGAAATTTTAAGGGTTACCCGGAAAAAAAAAATTTTTTTATCCCAATTAAGGGGGGGGCCCCTACGCCTGGTTTCCCTTTTTGCGTCCTTTGGCGTTTGCCCATCTCCCCCGGTGACTTAGGCCGGGTCGGGCAGCTCCAGGCTGGCCCGGGTCCCCCCCGTGAAACACAAGGCATTGTCTGCTCGTGTTCCCCCTGATAGCCCCCAAGCAGAGCCCCAAAACCATGGGTTCCCCTTTCCCCAGCCCGCAGCAGGAGTGGTGAAAAGAGTGGAAGAGGAGTTTTAGAGAAAAGTGGAGAAAGAATTAACAGGGGATTCGATCTAAATTTCCAGAAAAACCCCCCCCTTTTTTTTGCGTCTTTCTTCAAAACCCTTTTGTCGTAGATACAGTAAGGTCATAAAATCCCTAAGGTCTCGGGTAGGATGACTGACCATTATCCCTTTCCCGCTTCAGCAGCCTGTCTGAAAAGGGTTTTCAGGGTTGATCAGGCCACCCCAAATTTCCGAGCTCCCTTGGCGAATTTAGGCAGTTTTCCCCAGCAGTGCGATGACCCTGGGATGGATAAGAGATGAGTTTCCGCCAACGCTCCCGGTTGGGTCATCTAATAGGCCCCTGTAAAAAAAAATTTGCCCCGTTCCCCTCAGGGGCTCAGGAGGCATGTCAATGCCCAATCCTGGGTGGACCCCGGAGGAGGACACTGCCATGGAAATTTTCAGCCCCTGAGGAAAAATGGTTTTAACCCAAAAAATAGGCGACAGGTTCCCCAAAGGTCCGAAACTTTAAGGGGTTTTCCCCCGAAAAAAGTCAGGAAGTCGCCGGTTTGGGTTTTTGCTGTAAACCCGACCCCCCAAACCCGGGAGAGGGGGGTTAACGGGGGACTGGTCGGAGCGGGGGGACATGGCATCAGTGGGTTTGGTCTGGGGCATAAGGCCCCCCATCCCTGGAATTTGGGGGTTAAACCTCAAGACGGGCCGAGACCGACAGATCGGTACTCATACTGAACCGCAGGTGAGAAGGTTTTGGTATGGGCCTTTCTATAAAATCAGGGATGGTCAGGGCACACACACAGACAAGGGGCCCCGACTTGATCCCACCCCCGTCCCCGCCCTTTTTGGGGGAACCCCCTCCTTTAAAGGCGGCCCACCAGAAGACTGATAGTCACTGTTATAAGTGCGACACGACGGGACAAACGGGCACCCAAAAAAAAAGAGTAGTCAGGCGGTCCAAAGTCAGCAAAATTTCGGGCCGAGGTACAGAGGGTGAGCAAGAGGTAAACGGGGCAGCCAAAGTCGGCAAAAAGTAGGGCAAGTATAAGAGGGAGCAAAGGGGGAAAAAAGGGTCCAAAACAAAGGTAGGAGGCTTTTGAACAAGGAAGCAAATCGGCGAACTACAGGGAAAAAACCCATAGAGGCAAAAAATAGAAGGAAGTGGGGCTATAAATGGGAAGGGGAGGAAAGGGGGGGGTGAAGGAAGCAGAAACGTCAATCCTGAGAGTGGATTAAACCCCGGGGTGCTGGAAAGTTCCTGGCCCCCGGGCGTTGGCCCGGTTCAATTAGAGTCCCCGAAAGGAGACTGTTCACACAAGAAAAAGTAAGGCCGCGTTATGGTGCAGCGGCCTCGGACGACCCGAGCCAGTGACACGAACGTGACTACTATTTCCCAAAAATGGCCAAAAATGGTAAAAAAAGCCATTACATGAGGTTCAAAGGCTGGGTGCACAAAATCACTTCCTTTTAAAAGCTGCCTGTTGCTGTGTTCCCCGCACCCCCAATCCCCCCCTTAACGGGTGTACAGCGCTAGGTTCTTTAAAAGTATAGCTTTAACTTTAAAAAGAAATTCTTAAGCTCCTATGTTCTAATTTCACAGCTAAAAAATAGTTGCTGTGAGAAAAAAGAGAACTTTTGTTGAGCTGAGCGTATTGGGAAAAGGGTAAACACATCCCGTCTTTGAGACCTGGGAAAACTGATGCTGAACAGGAAGGGGTTCTATGCAAAAAGGGTCATTGATTTTTCCCGCCAAGGGGCAAATACACATACAGTCATGAGACGCACACCCCGGCTCACCCCGCTTATGCTTAAGTGATTTGCTGGGCCAAATGACAGGAAACACCGAAAAAGACGCGATGTAATAGATTACGCGCAGTTCTCACCTAAAATTTTTGCGTGATCGGAAATTTCCAATCAACCTAAAAACCGTGCCGATTTCAACTTTGTCGATTATAATCGCTCATCCCTAATAGTGATACTATATGGTCAATATGTTTAAGGGTATTTTTAATACATATTAATAAAGAATAATTTATTTTATTGGGAACTTTGATTTTTCTGTGAGCCGTCTAATTTTTTTCCCAGTGGTGAAAATTTTTTTTGGGGTTTTTCCCTTCGCACTGTCTCTAAAATTTATTCTGTACATTCTCCCCCCCTTTTAAAAACTTGTAACCCAACTAGGAAGGGCGAATTTTCCCAAAATTAGTTTCGTTCACTTCGCCGAATTTTCTTGGCAAAAAAAAAATTCGGCCCCGAATTATTGGCACGAATCAGTTAAAAAAAACAGCTATTTTCAGGTGCACAGAGCCTGCAGGGTGCGTAGAACTTTTGTCCCATGCTTAAATATGCGAGGGAGTTGGTTGGTCTTTTCAATGTTGTGTTTTGTATGCACGCCATGACTGCCGCCGCCCCTTAAACGTTCCTCTAAATTCCCTTTGGGGATTAAGGGGAAAATGCCAAAAAACTGAAGGGGGGGAAAGTGCCTGATAAAGTCATGCGAGCGAAGGCTGGAAAAAAACAACTGGGGCTCAGGTGGCAACATCAGTGACAGAGTGTGGAGGTAGGGGGCAGCCACAGCAGCATGGGTCAGAGAGTGGCCCTGACATTCTGGAGGTGGCAAAAAAAAAGGAGTAGGCCACAGAGTGAGGCCACAGGTGGGGCAAGACACAGTGTGGAGGTACGGCAGTAGCCACAGCAGAGTGAGGGAGACAGTGGCCAAAGACCAGTGTGTAAAGGGCACGGCAGCAGCCCCAGCAGCAGCATGAGGGCGACAGGGGCACAATGACTTTGGGGGGGGCAAAAACAGGAGAGGGCCACAAAGTGGGACAATGACACGTGGTGGTACGGCAGCAGCCAGGAGCAGCATGAGGTCAGACAGTGGCAAATGACGGTGTGTATAGGAGAGCTACAGCAGCGCATGAGGTCGAAGTGGCACGACACAGCGTGAGGGGCACGGCAGCGCCCGGCCGCAGATGAGGTCAGACGTGGGACAATGACAAAGTGTGTGGTCTGGGAGCAGCCACGCAGCGATGAGGTCAGACAGTGGACAATGACACAGTGTGAGGGCACGGGGGCAGCCCCAGCAGCAGCATGGGAAGACAGTGGACAATGAATTCTGGAGGGGCAAAAAAGGGTGGCCACAGGTGAGGCCCAGAGTGGGACAAAGACCTTTGGGGGTTTACGGCTAGCCCAGCGAGCATGAGGTCAGCAGTGGACAATGACCAGTGTGAGGTCCGGCAACAGCCGAAGCAGCAGCATGAGGTCGCAGTGGCACAATGACAGGTGTGTGGTCACGGCAGCAGCTACGCAGCGTTTAGGTCAGACAGTGGCAAAA
>JAODAL010052355.1:0-26039 GCA_025379985.1 Phyllomedusa bahiana
TTAAAAGGTTTCCCTAGCCAAACAAAAGGCAAAAGTTATTTAAAAGGGTAACTAGTAAACAAAAGGGTGAAAGTTTTCTATGGAGGCCCTAACCCAAAGGAGGCAAAAGTCCACTATAAGGGTTCCCTAGCCAAAAGAAGGAAAACGTCTACTATGGAGGCCCCTAAGGCAACAGAAGGTGAAAGTCTACTATAAGGTTTCCCTAGCCAACAAAAGGCAAAAGTCTACTATGGAGGCCCCTAAGCCAACAGGAGGCAAAAGTCTACTATGGAGGCCCTTAAGCCAACAGAAGACAAAAATCTACTATGGAGGCCCTTAAGCCAACAGGAGGCAAAAGTCCACTCTAAGGTTTCCCTAGCCAACAGAAGGCAAAAGTCTACTTGAAGGTTCCCCTAAATAACAAAAGGCAAAAGTCCACTATAAGGTTTCCCTAGCCAACAGAAGGCAAAAGTCTACTTGAAGGTTCCCCTAAACAACAAAAGGCAAAAGTCTACTATAAGATTTCTCTAGTCAAAAGAAGGAAAACGTCTACTATGGAGGCCCCTAAGGCAACAGAAGGTGAAAGTCTACTATAAGGTTTCCCTAGCCAATAGAAAGTGAAAGTCTACTAAAAGATTTCCCTAGCCAAAAATCTACTATGGGGGCATCTAAATCAACAAAAGTCAAAAGTGTACTATAAAGGTATCCTAGCCAACAAAAGGCAAAAGTCAACTATGGGGGCCCCTTAGCTAACAGAAGGCAAAAGTCTACTATAAGGGTAACCTAGTCAACAGAAAGTGAAAGTCTACTCTCAGTTTCCCCTAGCTAACAATAGGCAAAAGTTTACTTTAAGGCTCTCCCAACCAACAGGAGGTGAAAGTCTACTAAAGTGGACAACAGATATGAACATATAGGGGAACATTTATTTGGCGTCAAAAAGCTGTAGTAGATCTGTCCTATAGATGTATGAACAGTCGCACTCCAAACTTTAGGGCATTCTGAGGTCGCCGCACCACATTCATAGAATTAGACACATTTATGATTCTTTGACGCCAAACCAAGGCGCAAAACAGAACAACCAGACCAGGGTAAAGGTGGTGCCTGAGCCAGACTTGTGGTATTGGCTCTACACTGCCCTGTATGTATGACCTGCAGAAGAACAGACCAGGGTAAAGGTGGTGCCTGAGCCAGACTTGTGGTATTGTCTCTACACTGCCCTGTATGTATGACCTGCAGAAGAACAGCCAGACGGGTATAGGTGGTGCCTGAGCCAGACTTGTGGTTTGGGCTCTACACTGCCCTGTATGTATGACCTGCAGAAGAACAGCCAGACCAGGGTAAAGGTGGTGCCTGAGCCAGACTTGTGGTATTGGCTCTACACTGCCCTGTATGTATGACCTGCAGAAGAACAGACCAGGGTAAAGGTGGTTGCCTAAGCCAGACTTGAGGTATTGGCTCTACACTGCCCTGTATGTATGACTTGCAGAAGAACAGCCAGACCAGGGTAAAGGTGGTGCCTGAGCCAGACTTGTGGTATTGCTAAACACTGTCCAGTATTGATGGACTGCAGGAGAACAGCCAGACCAGGTAAAGGTGGTGCCTGAGCCAGACTTGTGGTATTGGCTCTACACTGCCCTGTATGTATGACTGCAGAAGAAACAGACCAGGGTAAAGGTGGTGCCTGAGCCAGACTTGGGTATTGGCTCTACCTGCCCTGTATGTATGACCTGCAGGGAAAAACAGACAAGGGTAAAGGTGGTGCCTGAGCCAGACTTGTGGTATTGTTACCCCTGCCCTGTATGTATGACCTGCAGAAAAAACAGCCAGACCAGGGTAAAGGTGGTGCCTGAGCCAGATTGTGGTATTGTCTACACTGCCCTGTATGTATGACCTGCAGGGAAAAACAGCCAGGGTTTAAAGGGGGTGCCTGAGCCAACTTTTTGGTAAATTTTCCCCCTTTCCCCTTTTGTATGACCCCAGAAGAACCCGACCCCGGGTAAAGGTGGTGCCCGAGCCCGACTTTTGGTATTGGCCTCTACACTGCCCCCGTATGTATGAATGCAGAAGAAACCCAAACCAGGGTTTTAAAAAGGGGCCTGGCCAGACTTTTTGGTATTGGGTCTAACCCCTTTTCCTGTTTTGTTTACCTGCAGAAGAACAGACCCCGTTAAAAGGGGGTGCCCGGGGCCAGACCTTTTGGTATTGGCTCTACACGGCCTGTTTTTATACCGCAAAAACAGAACCCCGGGAAAAAGGGGGTGCCCGAGCCAATTTTTGGTTTTTTTCCTAACTGCCCTGTATTTTAACCCGCAAAGAAACCGAATTTAAATGGGGGGACGGCCCGGGTTTCCCCACACTGCCTTTTAAAAAAAAGGGAATTTAAAGGGAATGCCTAGCCCGCGGGGGCCCCCCCTTTTATACCCAAAAAACGCCCCCGAAAGGGGAAAGGGGGCCTGGTTCTTTTTACCCTCAAAGTCTTTTTAAGCCTTTAGGCACTTCTCAGGGTTTCCTTTTCCCGCAAAAAAGGGGTTTTGGAAAAAAGGGCCCAAATAGGTTTATCTTTGCCCCAATTAGTTTTTTTCTTTAAAAAAAACCCCTTTGGGCATTCTAATTTTTTTGGGGCTTAAGATTACTTGAAGGGGTTTTGGAATTTATTTTTTAAATTTTCGGGAAAAAAACCCTTCCCGGGCATTTTCCTTTACCTTTTTAAAAAATACAAATTTTGGGGATTTTTAACAAAACCTTTAATGATTAAAAATTTTAATTTTAAGTAAATTATTGCTGGGAGCCCCAAAAACAAATTTTTAACATTTTTCCAAAAAAAAAGTGTTTTTTCCTTTTTATTTTGGTTTTTTTAAAGGGGAATTTTGGGGCCCGCTTAAAAAATTTTCCCTATCCATTTAAAATTTGCCCCAATTTTAAAAACCCCAGGCAAAAATTTTTCGTTGGGGGGGGCTTTTTTTTGAAGATTTAACAACTTTTTGAATATTATAAAAACCATTTAAGTGGGTTATAATTTTTCTGGGGCATGATATTTTTTCCCTTTTAAAAAAGAACCCAAAAAAAGACACTAGCACATAAAAAAAATTTTGGTTCTGGGGGGGCCCCGGGCATCGCTACCCTTTTCATTCCCTGGAAGGGGGAAAACACTGGGGGGGAACCCTTTTTAATTTTTGGGTTTAAACATATAAAACAAAGGGATGACCCGTTTTTTTGGTGTAAAAAAGATTGTGATTTTTTGCACACGCCCAAAAATTTCAATTTTCGGAGTTTTAAAAATTGCTCCTGCCACCTTTTGGGGAAAAAATTGGGGGGGGAATTTAAAGGGGTGGGAAAAGGGGCCTCACCCAAACCCCTTTTTTAAAAAAAACAAAACGCCATTAAAAGAATGCTCCGGGTAAAACTGGAAAAAAATTTCCGGCACAAATTTTTATGGGCAACCTTAAATTTCAGTTTGGGGTGACTGTTGTACAATGAAAAAAAAACAAAATCAAAACATTGGAAAAGGGGAGCAGTTTTCACCCGGGCCCTGGTTTCCCAATGGCAAAACCACAAATTTGCCTCCAATACATCACCTTTATCCCCAGCCAGAAGCTTTTACAAATATTTTTCGGGTTTTTTCAAATATTCAGACCTTTTGTCCAAGGGTTTTCCTCTGGGTTTTTTTTTGACTCCAGTGGGGTTTTATTTTTAAAAAATAAATTTTTGCGGTGTCCTTTCTCCAAAAAAATACCCTTAAAAAAAATAATTTAAAAACCCTAGTCAAAAAATCAGGACTTTAGTCTTTAAAAAGAACCCTTTAAAGGGGTTTTGCTCACTACCCCAATTAGCCTTTCAACATGTAGAAGGGCAGGGAATTTAAAACTTCTTTTAAATACCCTTTTTTTTTTTTGATTTTACTTTACTAGGAAAAAAGAACAAAAAGTTTTTCTATAAGGGTTTCCCCGGGCCCAAAAGAAGACGAAAGTCCCACTGGAAAAAGGTTTTCCCCAGCCAACAGAAGACAAAAAGTCACTTTAAAAATTTCCCCCCCGCTTTAAAAAAAGGGGGAAAGTCTACCGGGAAGATTCCCTCACGCAACCCGAAGGTGAAAGTCCCAAAAGTTTAAAATTTTCCCCACGCAACAGAAGGGAAAAAAAAGTTTCCCCTAAACAGTAAGATTCCCCAACCAAAAGAAGGTTTAAAAGGGTTCTATAAGGTTTCCCCTAGCCCAAAAGAAGGCAAAAAAGGGGCTTTCTGTAAGAATCCCCCCAGGAAATCTTTCTGTTAAAATTCCCTCACCAACAAGGGGGAAAGTCTTTCTGTAAGGGTTTCCCCCAGCCAAAAAAGGGAAAAATCTAACTGTTTAAATTCCCCTCAGCCAAAAGGGGCAAAAATCTAAATGGAAAAATTCCCCCCAGGGCCCAAAAGGGAAGGCCCAAAAATCACTGTAAAGGGTTCCCCCCAGCCAAATAAAGGTGGGAAAATCTTTTATAAAAGGGTTTTTTCGAGCCAAAAAGAAGGGCCCCAAAAAACCCATATGGAGGCAGCAAAACAATAATCTTCTAAATGCACACAGTTTTTTTATGGTTGGGCCAACCCTAAAACTACTTGTGATTAGAGCAAAAAAAACAAGAAACAGGGGTGATGTCAAACCTGGGTTTTGGTTGAAGAGCTCACTTTGAAAAAACTAATTATTCTTAACAAAGGGTTAGCTTTCGTTTACAGATAAACAATTGTTTTTTCCCCCTTTCAGAGCATTTTTAGTTTGGTTTTCTGAATATTAACTCTCCCTGCACTGTCTTTTAATTTTGCAGCAGTTACCCAAATAAGCTATATCTGTAACCATTTCTTTTAAAAACCACTCCCCAACCCCCCCCAAGAGGGAAAAGAAAGCGGGGGTGACTGTGGAAAAAATTTAATTGGGGAGAAAACCCCTTTAAAATTTAAAAAGCAGAGGGGACTCAAATTTTTTAGTGGCCATTTACCGGGGTTTCTTCCTAAGAAAACTACTCTTTTAAAAAAACTGAAACACCCGTTTTTATATGCAGGTTTTCCCAAGTGGGGGAGGGATGACCCCCAGGAAATTCTCTCTTTGGAGCCCCTATAATCCTTTTACATCTTTCCCCCAACCCCCAGGGTCTGGCACCCAGACAAAACACAACCCAAAACAGATTCCCTTGTGTGTTCCTTAATCCCGTAAAAATTCTTACTTTAATCAACTTTTTTGTATACTTTTGGGGCCAAAAAAGGCCTTTTGCCCTAACTTGGTTTTCCCTGTGATCTGGGCCTTTCCCCAGGGGGGCACTGCTCTCTTTGGGTTTCAAGAAACCCCAGAAATTTTGAAAATTTTACTTTGGGGATAATAAAAAAAATAAACGATAAGTAACACAAATAACCCAAATTAAATAAAATTTTAAAGAATTTTCTCTGGAAATGATCCAAATGGAGATAAATTTCCCTTTTAAATTTAAAGGGCCCCAAAAACATGGGGGAAAATCGAATGGCCTTTACCGGGGGCCCTTTTTCACTTTTAAAGGAAAATTAAAATTTTTATAAAAGTTAGGGAATTTTTTATCTAAGGGGGTCAAAGTACATCGAACCCACCAATTTGGTTTTTTTCGGGAAAAAAAAAGGCAATAAAAGGGTCTTCTGGGAAACCCTGCCCCTTCCTTCCTGACGGAAATCTGTTTAGCTTTCCAAGAAAAAAAAAAGGGGAGTATTTAGGGGCTTTAAAATCTCTAAAACTTTCTAAATTAAAACCCTAAACCGCACAATCCCGCTTTTTGAGGAGTGCCAGCCATTAGCGTTCCCGTGGGGCCCATAGTATCATGTCTTCAAACCCCACCCCCATTTAAAATTTTAAACACTCTGTCACATGAAAAGTTTTAGGGTTCTAAAAAATGAAAATTCCCTTTAAAAAAAAATTAAAAAAGAGTAAGTTTGGGAAACTGAGTTTTCAGGTGGGGTTTTCTTGCCTTGATAAAGACTTCCTTTTTTAAATCATTGGAGATAAGGGGGTTATCAAAAAAATTATTGCAACCAAAGCACCAAAACAGCCTTTTCCCTTTTATAGAAGGAAGGCTTACCCACCCCCCAACACAACCCTCTTGAGAGTTTACCCCCCTGGGACCCAGGAAAATAACCACCAAATTTGGGGCCCATTAGAAAACTTCATCTTTGGGGCCCCTTTAGATGCCTCCATTTTGTTTAAAGGGTTTGTCTTACCCCTGCTGTTTTTTAAAAGGGCCCCCAAGCCATTTTTAGGGTTCCCCCTTCCTTTCAGGCGTGGGTGGTTCTACAGCCCTTTATTCCCCAAATTCCTGTTCAGGGGTGAGCGGGTTTTAAAAACCCTTTAGGCCCCACTTCCTGGGCGGGTGTGGGGATTTTTTCCCCACTTCCCGGCCCCCACTTCCCCGCTAAGATTGTGGGGGGGTTTTTTAAAAACTTCAGGCCCCCACTTCCTTAACCCTTTTGGGGGTTCTATAGCCTATTCCCTTTTGTCCTATTGGGTGTGGGTGGTTTACAGTTCCCCCTCCCACTTCCTGTTTTGGGTTTTGGGGGGGTTCTATAGCTTCTGGGTCCCACTTTCGTTAGGGGTGTGGGGATCAATTGGCAACACCCCTGTTATTCTTAGCTGATCCTGATAGAAGTACATGAAAGGGGTTGGGGCTTTTTTTAAATGATTGCACATGGGCTACAGAAAAGCCACTAAAGGGGGAATTGGGGTAACAAAAAACTGCACATTTTAATAATTAAAACCTTTTAATTTCCTTTTCTAAAATCCCCAAATTTTAAAAACTAGCAACCCCCCCCCTCATTTAAAAAGGCTTGGGGGATGGTTTTCTTATCAGATTTTTTCCCTTTTGGGCGCTCCCCTTGTATGATTTTTATTGGGGTTTTTTTTTATACTGGTGTGAAATTTCTTATTTCAAAGTCCAGTTTTTTTTTATTCCCTTGCCCCCTATGGACGGGGGGTGTGAACGTTTTGTTATTGCACCCGTTTTATTTCCCGAATGCACTGGGGGATATATTCCCCCCCTACGGGGGTTTGTCTATTTTTTCCCGCCTTTTCTGTAAGCATGGTGTGTGTTTTTTTTTTTGAGCAATGTATAACGCAGGGGCCCTTTTCCATGTTGAATCGCCCATACCCAATATCAGCACATTTCAGAGCACCCCAGCACTTTTTTTAATGCCCCGAATGGGGAGGGGCCACTAGAACCGACAAAACTACACATTTAAAACCATAGGGGTTTCAGGCGCTTACTGTGGAAAAAATTTTAAAACCCTTTTCAAAGTGGGTTTTTCCTACCAAATTGAATTGTCACTAAATGCACCATTTTAACCAATGGAGGGTTCATAAAACACGCATTCTATTATAATTTAAAAAGCGCAAAAAAAAATTTGGGGTTTTTAAAGGCCCTTTACACGGGTTATTTTTGGGGGATTTTTCCCTACTGCCGCCGGAAATTTTCGCTGCAGTACGCCCAACCTGCCGTAATTTCGGTAATCCCCGTCTCAAAGAACGGATTCCCGCTCCCCCCTCGCCCAATCCGCCGGCGGGAGAAATGACCCGCACATTATCCAGCCAATACGCGCCGTGGATAAGGGAAATCTATGGGGCCCGGGGCCCCCCCCCCCGCCCCCCCCCTTATTTAAGACGGATTTGCGAGCGCAAACCGCTCGCAATTCCCTCTTGAAAAACCGGTGAAAAACCGGCCCCCAAAGCCCAAAAAACATACTCGCCCTAAATTTTTTTTTTGCCTAACCCTCCAAGGGGAAAATGAAGCTTACACATCAATGGTTGACTGTTTAGCAGGACACCCTTCCACCAAAACCCAGAGAAATTTTTCGTAAACCCCTTTCCCCCTGGCCAGAAATGAGGCTCCTGAATGGAGAATCACCTCTATCAACTAGAATCATGTTTATGACAAAAAAATTATATCAATTTTTTGGGGGCCATTTTTTGGTTACGATAAAAAAATTTTTACATTTTCAAAGCAAAGGAAAGGCCCAGGTAAAGGGTTTCACTTCCCACCCAATGCACTCTCTGGGTGGTTAGCGGGAATAGCCCACATCCTCCCCCAAAATTTTTAATATTTTCCTCATCACTGGTTTAAAAATTTCGGGTTTTTTAACCAATAAAATTTCAAACCCAAACGTTTAAAGGACAAAAGGGAAAAAAATTAAAATTGAAAATGCTCCGGGGCCAACAAAAAACGCCCTTCTTGGAACAACGGTGCTATTATTGGGAATAAAAAAAAATTAAATATTTTTTTGATAATATTTTAATTTTTGGTTTTCCATCTTGTCTTTTTCAAACTTAAATCTTTTTCAATATGAATTTCCGACTGGGTAAAAGGGACAGTTCTGTTCCGCTCACATATTTTGGTCAAGATACGTCTAAAGCCGGGATTTAAACAATCAAGCCTGCTTTTTTAAGGGTTATCGATTATGAAACTAAGACAGATTCAGAGTTTCATTTTCATTTTTTTGGTAAGGGGGCATGATTTTAAAAAATTAAATGATATCTTAACATTAAGACATTAAAGGGATTTCCTATACTATCTAATACCCTTTGTTGGATTAAATCCTCCCTTCTCTGTATGATCACCCTATACCCTTTAAAAAACATGTCATCCATAAAAAGCATTCAAATCTTTTGAATAGAATCACAGTGGAATTTTGTTTGAAGGTCCCGTGGAGAAAGAGAGGTTCTAAGAAATATATACTACATCAGGGTGTATGAAAATGGGTTTTCTATACCAGACAACATTAAATACCTACTTGATTTTATTGGGTGCAACTATATCTGGGTCTTTGGCTTGAACGGTCACTAGCGTAGTGTCTGGCTTAACCGATTGTTCCTCTAAAGTGACAACGATGGTCTCCGGTTTGAAGTACGGAGCATCGTTCACATCCAGAACATCGACTGTGATCGAACCCTTCTCTTTGGCCTGCCGTGATTGAGCTCTGGATGATTCTATGGCCCACAATCCGGTCAAGGGCTTCTTTAAGACTTTGCAAGTATAAATCGGTTCTTCATTTTCAACTGTAATAACAAGATTGTTCTGGGTTGTTTCTTCATAATCCAAGGCCTGGAGATAGAAAATATCGATGTAAACCAAAAAGACTGTTATATAATGGAGGACCAAGACTGGAGTCAAATTCTTAGTTTCACATGATGACTGGCTCCATGGTTGTCAACACAAGTCCTTGGTGGTTTGCCTCAATTGTCTTCTTGCTGGGCCACCAGACCTGGTTGAACTACTTGCCAACCGGTTATAGACCATAAACATCCGGGCGGTGGCTTTATATCTCTGCATGGATGTTCTGGAAGTAATTGTGCAGCTGTGTGGGTGGAGAGCGGCTGTCACCGATAGCTAGCTCTCCACTGAGAAGACAGGAACAGTTTATTACCATCTCTGGCTTCTCAAGCATTGTGTATACAGCACTCAAGAAGCGCTGTATACACAGATGGGCAGGGAGCTTGTATCGGCTTCCTACTTTCTGACGACGGCAGTCCTATGGCCGCTGGGGTTCAGCAACTGCCTGAGCTGCTTGGTCTTATTAGTCAGTGCAGGCAGCATTATCCCAGGATTTCCACTGTAACTGGGGCTGGCATATTATATAACAAAAAAGTGATATAAAAATGTCCCCTAAAGGTCCTTTTCTAACCTTATGGGGAAACAGTATATAAAACAAGGTAACAAAAAACACACACAAAATAAAATAAATAATAGCCCAAACCGCAACTTTTTTAGGCCTGACCCGATGACTCTAAAACTTTATATCACCAATTTACAAAATGCGCAATGGAAAAATGACACAATGGCAAAACTTATCTTAGCACCAATTTTGCCTAAAAAAATAAATAAATAATTTTGAAAAACTTTTATTTTTCCTCATATTTACATGTAAAATGACATCAAAATAAAGCCTAAAAGTGAAAAAAAGCAAAAAATTTGTAGAATAACACTCGCGAGAAAGTGTCATGATGTTCCAGCTGGCGTGTACTAAGGAACAAATGTGCTTGGTCAGGAAGGAAAAGTAAGCGGCCGGGTCAGGAACTGGCTGAGGCAGGTAAAATGAGTAGTTGTCCTTACACCTTCACCACATGGGGCATGAAGGGTTCTCTATCATCCCCCTTTAAAAATACTTCAAACTTCTTAAAGGGGTTGTATCATTACATTAAATGGTCTTCAGAATAAGGGGACAGTGAAAACAAGCAACTTTGTAATTGGATGTTATTAGAAAAAGCTGTCTTGTTTACGCCTTATCTTCGTTTTGTGTGAACACTGTTCCCCAGTGTTGGTCGGATTCCCCCTCCTTATTTCAAATTTGGGTGACGGCTCTACAATTTTTCATTCTGCCTGGCCCCCGGTCGTATTCACAGGAGTGGGCATTCCTGTCTCTCAGAATAAGGGGCCGGCAACATTTCACTCTGCACAGCCAGCAGCTGCACAGTAACACTGCAGCTGCTTCTAAATCAAAAACAGCAGAATTGTGCTCGGTGCCTAAAGCTGCTGAGTGTAAACATAGAAAAAAGGGGACAGATCTCTGCTCTCTGGATGAGTTCATAGAAGACTGGATTCAACTGTAACAAACCTCCAGCTGTGAGAGGAGAGGAGATCAGTGCTCTGAGTTCATGGAAGACTATCTAGACTGAATGCAGGGTGTGCTATGTAAAAAGCTCTTACAAAATAAGACTGCATAGGGAGAGGAACGACACAGTGTACATGTGGACACAGACAGAGGGGGAGGGGGGGACATACTGACTCGGGGAGCAAGGCTGACAGTGAAGGGGGGATGATTTCATTCCCTTCAGGTTTAAGAAACACCCAGTTCTGGAGGGAAAAAATCCCAGGATTAAGGAGCTGAGAAACTGAAAGTACAATGAAACACGCGAACTGATGAAGCGATAAATGATGATCTGGCCATGTGGACTGACTAACATTGTGGACTGTAAACTCACCTTAATCACGGTAAGAACACCTTCATTTGTCTTGGGATCTGTTTCAATTGCGAAGTGTTCATCATCATATCCTTCTACAATAAAAAATTTAGCTCTCCATCCTGGAGAAAATGGGGTATCAACATCATCAACTGCAATTCGTAGGATGGTTACATTGAAGTCGCGCTCGGGCACTTCAGCGCGCATCTGTAGCGAGGAAAAGACATTTGACATTGCTTTTTAGGTACATCTTATTATTATGCATGGCAACAAATGGAAAGGAGGTCCAACATAAAGTTCACGATAATATAAAGATTTTTGGACCAAGAAACTGGTCATTAACATAGTGTTCTCTAAAGGGCTCATGCGTGTTCAGACTGGCCCACAGGGGAAACCTCCGGTGGGCTCCAATGCATGGTGGGCCCATATCAGGGAGAAAAACCAAGAAAAAGTGTCAGAAAGCAAGAGGCAAAGTAAAAGAGTCGAGTACAGTACTGTAGGATGGGTCCTAAGAATCAACTCCACTGGTGGGCCCAAGAATTAACTTCAGCTCCTCTCCTATATCATATAACCCTATATATCACAGAGCTCAGCTCCTATATCATATAACCCTATATATCACAAGCTCAGCTGTCTCTATCATATAACCTAATATATCCACAGAGCACAGCTTCTCCTCCTCTATCATATAACCCTAGATATCACAAGCTCAGCCCTCTCCCTCTATCATATAACCCCTAATATATTCACACGAGCTCAGCTTCATCTCCTCTATCTATAACACTAAATATCACAGAGCTGCATCTCTCGTCCTCTATCATGCATAACCCTAATTATCTCACAGAGCTCAGCACCTCTCCTCTACCATATAACCCTATAATCACAGAGCTCACTCCTCTCCTCTATCATATAACCCTATATATCACAGAGCTCAGCTTCTTTCCTCTATCATATTACCCTAAATATCCAGAGCTCACTTCCTCCCTATCATAAAACCCTATATATCACAGAGCTCAGCTTCTCTCCACTATCATAAACCCTATATATCACAGAGCTCAGCTCCTCTCCGCAATCAAAAAACCCAAAATATCACAGAGCGCAGCGCCTCTCCCTCAATCATAATAACCCTATATATCACAGAGCTCACTCCTCTCCTCTATCATATAACCCTATATATCACAGAGCTCACATCCTCTCCGTCTATCATATAACCCATATATCACAGACTCAGCTCCTCCTCCTCTATCAATAACCTCTAAATTTTTATTAAAATATCAACAAGAGCTCACAGCTTCTTCCTCTATCATATAAACCCTATATACAGAGCACAGCTTCCCTCCTCTATCATATAACACCATATATCACAGAGCTCAGCTTCTCTACTCTATCATATAACCCTATATATCACAGAGCTCAGCTCCTCTCCTACTTTCATAAACCCTATAATCACAGAGCTCATTCCTCTCCTCTCTATCATATAACCCAATATATCACAGAGACTCAGCTTCTCTCCCTCTAATCATATAACTCCTATATATCACATAGCTCAGCTCCTCACCTCTATCATATAATCCTTTATATATCACAGAGCTCAGTCTTCTCTCCCCTCTATCATATAAACCCTATATAACACAGAAGCTCAGCTTCTCTCCTCCATCATAAACCCTATTAATATCACAGAGCTATGGCTCCTCTCCTCTATCATATAACCCTATAATCACAGAGCTTAGCTTCTCTCCTCTATGATATAACCCGATATATCCACAGAGCTCAGCACCTCTCCTCTCTATCATATAACCCTAAATATCACAGAAGCTCAGCTTCTTTCCGCTATCATATAACCCTATATATCACAGAGCTCAAGCTTCTCTCCTCTATCATAATATAACCCTATATATCACAGAGCTTACAGCTCCCTCTCCTCTCTATCATATAACCTATATATCACAGAGCCACCTTCTCTCCTCTATCATATAACCCTATATATCACAGAGCTCAGCTTCTCTCCTCTATCATATAACCTATATATCCCCAGACTCAACCTCCTCTCGCCTCTATCAATAACTCCTAAATATCCCAGAGCTCACTCCTCTCCCCTATCATATAACCTATATATCCCAGAGCTCAGCTTCGTCTCCCTCTATCATATAACTATTATACAGGGCGTCGCTAGCAGAATCATTCGGCGGCACGAGCCCCGAATGAATCCGCCTGTGCCCCGAATCTCGGCGCTCCAGCCGCTGCCGTGGGCCTAGGAGCGCTCTCATGCGGGCGGGCGCCCGCCGCTGCGCTCCCTGACTGTGTGGCCGTTTCACAGCGGCCGCGCAGTCAGAGTCAAGGACGAGGCAGGACAGATCGGTGACGCTGTACATACACGTCAGCATCACAGGGGGCATCTACTGGCTACAGGGGTCATCTACTGGCTACCGGGGGCCATATCACTGGCTACAGGGGGCATATCACTGGCTACAGGGGTGAATATTACGGCTGGGGGCATATTAATGGCTACTGGGGCAAAATCTCTAGCTACAGGGGCAGATCACTGGCTACAGGGGCATCTACTGGCTACAGGGCCATCTACAGGCTACAGGGGGGCATATAACTGGGTGGGGGGCATAATAATGGGGCTATGGGGGCATCTACTGGCTACAGGGGGCAATCTACTGACATATAAGGGGATATTAACATGGCTACAAGGGGTGCATCTCACTGGCTACAGGGGAGCATATTATGCTACAGGGGCACTACTGGATACAGGGGGCATATCACTGGCTACTGGGGCAGCTACTGAGGCTACAGGGCCCAAAAAATAAAAAATCCCCAAACTGCTAACAGGGGCATCCCTACTGGCGTACAGGGGGGGGGGCATATTACGCTGGGGGGCATATTTATGTCGACAAGGGGCATACGACGGCTAGCATGGGGCATCTACTGGCTACAAGGGGGGCATAGTACTGGCGTGGGGGCATATTAATTGCAAAGGGGGGCAACAAAAGGCTACAGGGGGGGGCATATTAATGGCTATGGGGGGCATCTACTGGCTACAGGTTGCATCTACTGGCTACAGGGGGGCATATTAATGCATGTGGGCGCAGTCTACTGGAGCTACAGGGGGGGCATCACGAGTGCGTAGCAGGGGGCTCTACTGCTACAGGGGGGCATCACTGCATACCGGGGGGCATCACTGGCTACCAGGTAACTACTGGCTACAGGGCATATCACTGGCTACAGGGGGCATCTACTGGCTACGGGGCATCTACGCGTGCTAGCGCAGGGGTACGAGCAGCGGCGCGCGTACACACTACTCTATACATATCACAGCTACACAGGCATCTCTGGAGCTACTGGGGGGCATATTACTGGCCAGGGGGGCATAATAATGCGCGTACGAGGGCATCGAGTACGGGGCTAACAGGGGGCATCTACTGTGCGAGCGCGCGTGTGTGTGGGCATATCACTGGCTATAGGGGGCATCGACTGGCTACAGGGGGGCATATTACTGGCTGGGGGGCATATAAAAGGCTATGGGGGACAAATACTGGCTCCCGGGGGCAGAGACTGGCTACAGGGGGGGGCATATTAATGGCTACAGGGTGCATCTACTGGCTACAGGGGGCATATCACTGGCTACAGGGGGCATTCTTTCTAGTACTGGCTACAGTGGGGGCAATTACTGCTGGGGGGCATATAATGGCTTGGGGGGGCATCTACTGGTCTACAGGGGGCATCTACTTGCTACATGAGGGGGGCATATTAATGCTACAGGTGCAACTACTGGCTACAGGGGCATATCCCTGGCTAACAGGGGGCATCTAATGGCTACAGGGGGCATATCACAGGTTCAGGGGGCAACTCTGCTGGCTACAGGGGGGCTATTACTGCTGGGGGCATATTAAATGGCTACTAGGGCATCTACTGACTACAGGGGGGGCATATTACTGGCTGGGGGGCATAATAATGGCTATGGGGGGCATCTACTGGCTACAGGGGGGGCATATTAATGGCTATGGGGGGCATCTACTGGCTACAGGTTGCATCTACTGGCTACAGAGGGGCATATAGTGGCTAATGGGGGGCTCTACTCTGCTACATGGGGGCAATCACGGGCTACATGGGGGCATCTAATGGCTACAGGGGCGCATCCAACTGGCTACAAGGGGTCATCACCGCTGACAGGGTATCTAACTGCTTACAGGGGGCATATCACTACTGGCACAACAGGGGGCAACTACTGCTACAGGGGGGGACAATTTCCCTTTTTCTACCGGCTACAGGTCTCTACCTGGCTACTGGGGGGCATATCACTGGCTACAAGGGCATCTACTGCTACAGTGGGCATCACTGGCTACAGGGGGGGCATCTACTGGCTCTACAGGGGGCCATCTACTACTGGCTACAGCGGTGGCATCTACTTGCTATACAGTTGCATCTACTGACTATAAGGGCATCACTGACTACAGGGGCATCTACTGGCTACAGGGAGCTATCTCCTGGCTACAGGGGGCATCTATATTGGCTACAGGGGGCATATCCACTGCTACAGAGGGCATATCACTGGCAACAGAGGGGCATATCACAGGCTACAGGGGACATATCACTGGCAACTCCAGGGAAATACACTGGCTAAGGGGGATCCACTGGCTACAGGGGGGATCTACAGGCTACAGGGGGGGGATCACGTGCTACAGGGGGAAAATCTCTCCGGCTACAGGGGGGGCATATTACTGGCTACCGGGGGGCATATCACTGGCTACAAGAGGGGCAATTATGTTTGGCTAAAGGGGGGCATATCACTGGCTACGGGGGCCTAATATTGGCTCAAGGGGGGCTCATTACTGGCTAAGGGGGCATATTACTGGCTACAAGGGCGCATGTACTGGCTACAGGGGGGCATCTCTGGCTACAGGGGGGGCATCCTACTGCAACAGGGGGGGCATCACTGGCTACAAGGGGGGCGCATCTACTGGCAGAAGGGGTGCAATCTACTGGCTACAGGGGCATCTACTGGCTACAGGGGATCCATCTGGCTATCAAGGGGCATGTACTGGCTACAGGGGGGCATCTACAGGCTACAGGGGGGCATGTACTGGCTACAGGGGGGCATGTACTGGCTACAGGGGGGCATCTACAGGCTACAGGGGGCATCTACAGGCTACAGGGGGCATGTACTGGCTACAGGGGGGGCATTCACTGTCTACAGGGGACCTCTACTGGCTACAAGGGGGCATCTCACTGGCTACTAGGGGTGTGCAATCAACTGGCTACAGGGGGGCATCACACTTGCTACAGGGGACATCTATTGGCTACAGGGGGGCATATCACTGACTATTGAGGGGCATATCAACTGCTACAGGGAGGGCATATCACGGCTACAGGGGGCAAACCACTGGCTACAGGGGGCATATCACTGGCTACAGGGGCGGATCACTGCTACCGGGGGAAATATTACTGGCTACAGGGGCATATCCAGCAAATAGAGGCAATATCACTGGCTACAGGGGGCATATACACTGGCGGACAGAGGGCATATCTACTGGCTATGGGGGCATATTATGGTGGCAAAGGGGGGCATATTACTGGCAAGGGGACATATTAATCGGCTAAGTGGGCATGATTACCTGGCTTAAGGGGGGCATATTAACTGTGCTACAGGGGGCCTATAACCTGCCTACCAGGAGCATATTACGGGCGACAGGGGGCATATTACTGCCTAAAGGGGGCAGTAACCTGGCTACAGTGGGCAGTAACCAGGCTAGAGGGGCTAATAACCTGGCTAAAAAGGGGCGAACTACGCTGGCTAAAGGGGGCTACAACCTGGCTATAGGGGGCAATATAGTACCTAAAGGGGATAAATTTTACCATTTTGGGGCTCTATAGATGGGAGTTTGTATAGAGATAGGAAATTGTAGAGAAGTGCTGATACAGTGAGGAGTCTAAGATGTTTGAAATTTGTAAATTTTTCAGCTTGAAGAGTTTGCTTGGACTGTAGAAGACGTCCATTGTGTCAGGGAACAAATGGAGAGAAAGAAAGAGAACAACTCTTCAGAGATGTCTCCAGTAAGGTCACTAAATGTAACTGCAAGTGTAATCACTTAATTTTATCCTGAGCCTACATACAAAGTTTTACCTCTGTAAAAATACAATCCGCAGTTCCCAATGAGATGCAAAAATTCGTGTGAACCCAGCCCTATCTCAGGAAAAACTAAGCCCGAGCCCCGGATTTTATGGTAACCCGGCAACGCCCTGACTATAATAAATCACAGATCTCAGCTTCCTCATTCCTCTATCATATAACCATATATATCACCAGAGCTCAGCTCTCTCCTCTATCATATAACTCTATACTATCACAGGCTCAAGCTTCTCTCCCTCTATCATATGAACCCTAAAATATCACAGAGCTCAGCTTCACGCTTCTTTCATATAACCCTATATATCACAGAGCCTCAGCTCCTCTCCTCTATCAAATAACCCTATATATCACCGAAGCTCAGCTCCTCTATCATATAACCCTATATATCTACAGAGCTCACAGCTCCTCTCCCTCTATCAAATAACCCTATATATCAACAGAGCTCAGCTTCTCTCCTCCTATCATATACTCTATATATCACAGAGCTCGATCTCCTCTCTCCTCTATCATATAACTCTATAATATCACTGAGCTTCAGCATCCTCTCTCCCTCTATTCATATATACCCTATATGGATCACAGAGCTGCAGCTTCTCTCCCTATCATATAACTTCTTAATAATCACCAGAGCTCAAGCTTCTCTTCCCTCTATCATATAACCCTATATATTCACAGAGCTCAGCTCCTCTATCATAAAACCCTATATATCACAGAGCTCATCTCCTCTCCCTCTATCAATAACCCTATATATCACAGAGCACAGCTCCTCTCTCTAACATATAACCCTATATTATCACAGAGCTCAGCTACTTTCCCTCTATCATTAGTAACCCTATATATCACAGATCTCATTTTCTCTCTCCTCTATCATATAAACCAGATATATCACCGAGCTCAGCTGCTCGTCCTCTATCATATAACTCTGTATATCCAGAGCACACTTCTCTCCTCTATCATATAACCCTATAATATCACAGAGCTCCTTCAACGCCATCTATCATATAACCCTATATATCACAGAGCTCAGCTCTCTCCTCTATCAATAACCCCTATAATCACAGAGCTCAGCTTCCTCTATCATATAACCCTATATAATATCACAGAGCTCAGCTCTCCTCCTCTATCATATAACTTATATATCACAGAGCTCTCACTCGTTCTCCCTCTATCATATAACTCTAGATATCATCAGAGCTCAGCTCCTCTCCTCTATCATATAACACTATATATCACAGAGCTCAGAGCTCCTCTCCACCTATCATATAACCCTATATATCACAGAGGCACAGCTACCTTTCCTCTATCTTATAACCCTATAGAATCACAGGAGCTCAGCTTCTCCTCCCTCTATCATATAACCCCTATATATCACAGAGATCAGCTTCTCCTCCTCATCAATATAACCCTATATATCATAGAGCTCAGCTCCTCTTCTCTATCATCATAACCCGATATAATCACAGATCTCACTTCTCTATCATAAAAACCCCTATATATCCAGAGCTCAGCTTCTCTCCTCTATCTTATAACCCTATATATCACAGAGCTCAGCATCTCCTCCCACTATCATATAACCTATATAACACAGAGCTCAGCTATTCTCTCCTCTATCATATAACGCTAAATATCACAGAGCTCAGCTTCCTCTCCTCTATCATTAACCCTATAAATCAGGCTCAGCTCCTCTCTTCTATCATATAACCCTATATAATCAAGCTCAGCTCCTCTCCTCTATTATAAACACCCTATATATCACAGAGCCAGCTTCTCTCCCTCTAATCATATAACCCTATATATCACAGAATTCCACTTCTCAACTCTATCATATAACCCTAATTTATCAAGAGCTCAGCTCCTCTCCCTCTAATCTTATAACCCTATATATCACAGAGCTCAGCTTCTCTCCCTCTATCATATAACCCTATAAATCAAGCTCACTTCTCTCCTCTACAACATCACCCAATTTATCACAGAGCTCACTTTCTCTTCTCCCCTCTATCATATAACCCATATATATCACAGAGCTCAGCTTCTCTCCCTCTATCATATAACCCTATATATCACAGAGCTCAGCTTCTCTCCCTACTATCATATAACCCTATATATCACAGAGTTCCTCTTCACATCTCTAGCATATAACCCTATATATCACAGAGCCTCAGCTTCTACTCCTCTATCATAATAACCTATATATCACAGAGGTCAGCTTCTCTCTGCTCTCATATAACCCTAATATCACAAGAGCGCAGCTCCTCACCTCTATCATATAACCCTATATATCACAGAGCTCAGCTTCCCTCCTCTAGCAAATAAACCCTAATATCACAAGCTCAGCTCCTCTAGCTCTAACATATAACCCTTTATATCACCAGAGCTCGCTCCCTTCTCCCTCTATCATATAACCCTATATATCACAGAGCCTGCTCCTCTCCTCTCATCAATATAACCCTATATATCACACAGCTCAGCTTCTCTCCTCTATCGTATAACCCTATGATATCACAGAGCTCACTCCCTCTCCCACTATCATATAACCCTATATATACACAGAGCTCTGCTCCTCTCCTCTCAATCATATAACCCTATATATCACACAGCTCAGCTTCTCTCCTCTATCATATAAACCCTATATATCACAGAGGCTCACCTTCTCTCCTCTACTATGATAACCCTATATATCACAGTTGTAGCTCAGCTTCTCCCTCTATCATATACTGGTAACCCTAAGATCACAGAGCTCAGCTCCTCTCCCCTAATCATATAACCCTATATATGCACAGAGCTCAGCTTCTATCTCCTCGATCAGATACTCTATATATCACATGCTCATAGCCTTCTCTCCTCTATTATCTAACCCTTATATCACAGAGCTCAGCTTTTCTCCTCTATCCTATAACCCTATTATCACAGAGCTCAGCTCCTCTTCGCCTCTAACAATTAACCCTAATAGTCATAGAGCTCAGCTCCTCTATCATATAACCCTATATATCACAGAGCTCAGCTCCTTTCCTCGATCATATAACCCTATAATCACCACAGAGCTCACTTCTTTCCGCTATCATAAACCCTATATATCAAGGGGACAGAGCTCAGCTCCTACCTCTATCATATAACCCATATATCACAAGCACACCCTTCTCTCCCTATCATATAACCCTATATATCACAGAGCTCAGCTCCTCTCCTCTATCATATAACCCTATATATCACAGAGCTCAGCTCCTCTCCTCTATCATATAACCCTATATATCACGGAGAAAGCTCAGCTTCCTCCTCTTGTCAGGGCAGGGCGTGCTCCAGGCTCTAGGGATCTGCGGCCCCCCCTTTTGCAACAGCTGAGTGACGCTCCCTCCCTGAAACACTTGCTGCTGACAGCTCGTGATGACAGGAACGCCCAGCCACTCCCTGTGACAGGGGCCGAGTGCAACCAGCCATGGGAAGGACACGGAGGCTGCCTCCAGATCATCTGCAGGGGCGGTATCCAGATTTCCATTTAAACTCCTGAAGGCTGAGTGCTCGCCTGGATATTTCCCCTGGCTACCTTGTGTTTCTTGTTCTTTGTTTTGTTGTGTTGCTAACCAGTATACCTGACCTCGGCTGTCTCCTGACTCCGGCTTGTCTCCTGAATTTGTGCTTCGTTTCCCCGTTTTGGCTTTTACCCCGGCTTTGTTTACGTTTATTCCTCTGTTCTGATTAGTGGCCTTTGTGGCGTTCCTATATGATTTTGACCTGGACGGTTGACTATTTCTTGCTTCTCATGGCCCCAGCACTTTAGCACGCATGACTGTCGCCCAGGTTTGCCCGCCTGCTCCGCCTAGGGCAGCACGTCAAGTAGCAAGGACAGTGGCTGGGTTCCAGTTAGGGCCTCACTGACCTCCCCTTGACGTGAACACCTCTATCATATAACTCATATATCAAAGCTCAGCGGTCTCACCTCTATCCTATAACCCTATATATAACAGAAGCTCAGCTCCCTCCCTCTATCATATAACCCTAATATACACAGAGCTCAGCTCCTCTACATATAACCCTAATATCACAGAGCTCAAGCTCCCTCACCCTCTATCATATAACCCTATATACACAGAGCTCTGCTCCTCTATCAATATAACCCTATATATCACAGAGCTCCAATCTCCGCTCCTCTATCATCATAACCCTATATATCACAGAGCTCCAGCACATTTCCCTCTATCATAAACCCTATATCATCACAGAGCCTCGCGCCTATCCTCGATCATATAAAACCTATATATCACAGAGCTCAGCTCCTCCTAATCATAATAACCTAAATATTCACAGAGCTCAGCTTCCTATCATATAACCCTATATTATCACAGAGCTCTAGCTTCTCACCTCTATCATATAACCCTAATATCACAGAGCCTTCAGCTCCTCTATCCTATAAACCCGATATAACACAGAGCGTCAGCTTCTCTCCCTTTATCATAAAACCCTATATATGCACAGAGCTCACATCCTCTCCCTCTATCATATAACCCTGAATATATCACAGAGCTCCCATCTCCTCTCCACTTTATCATATAACCGTATATTATACACAGAGCTCACTTCTCTCCTCTAGACATATAACCCAATATACACAGATTCAGCTTCTCTCCTCTATCAGCATAACCCTATATAACACAGAGCGCAGCTTCTCTCCCTATATCATATATCCCTATATATCACAGAGCTCAGCTCCTCTCCCTCTATCATATAACCTAATATACCACAGAGCTCAGCTCCTCTCCTCTATCATATAACCCAATATATCACAGAGCTCAGCTCCTCTCCTCTATCATATAACCCTATATATATAAACCTCCTGACAGTTTCACTTTAAAAAGAATTTCCAACAAGAGGGTTGTCATTAGAATTGACAGTTTGATAGTTTGATAATATCATATCATCCGCTCATTCATCATAGAGAAGAACATGTTCTAAATCAGTGGTCTCCATCCTACTCCCTCCAGGTCTTCCAAGGCTACAGGTCTCATCATGGCCCCCCTGCCGAGTAGAGGCCCATAGGCTGGAGAACAACTGTTGAGATACAATCAGTCTTAGTAATTAAGGGAAGACTAGGCATTACGTCATTTTTAGGTACGTACGTCGGACACCTCCAACTTTGGTGGGTGAGTGTTTCTATCTATCACCGTAACATGGACCTCACACGTGCTGGTTTGCCGCATTTCCTCACCACTATCTTCGGCTTCAATCACCAACCTGTAATTCCTATTAGTCTGGATACAGAGAAGATATACAGTCAATCATTTTATATTCAAAGGATAATCATTGGACATGGCCTATACTCCTAACAATAGGGTTCAATCACAATACTGAATGACAGCAAACCACAGTCCCATACAATTGTGTTATAAAGGCTGTGTCTGAGACCGATCAAATAAATAGGGCTGAGTTGCAATACCAGTGACAGCCTTAGAGTAAGGGCGGCGCTGTTTAAAAAAAAAAAGTAAAAATCCAGACACTTTTTGGTCACCTCATACACCCCCTTAAAGAGGGGACTGATGTGGACTATTTTGTTCTCAACATGGTTTAGCACACATAGAAAAGCAAAACTACAAGTATCTGCTTATAAGGATTGAGCTACAATAGACCTTTGTCCTATGTGTGGAATTGCAGCTTAGTCCAATATGGCCAAGCCGCAATCCCAGACATAACTTATGGCAGGGGTGTCAAACTGGCGGCCCTCCAGCAGTTGGGAAACTACAACTCCCATCATACCCACTGTTATGGATTATACAAATGCATGATGGGAGTTGTCGTTCCCCAACAGCTGGAGGGCCGCAGTTTGACACCTGTGACTTATGGGCACAGTTTCTGGAAAAGTTATCGGTGCTTGGAGGGAGGGGCAGAAAAAAAATCTAAAATAGCAGTGTCCTTAGAGGTGTTTTTTCACCATGTTGTTTCACAGAGTCACAGCCAGCTTCAGACTCAAACTGTATGGTCAGGCTGTGGGTAGTTCTATAGAAGTGATTGGCATATTTAGCTTCTCTATAACTAGGTGAGACGTTACAAACACATAAGTGCAGGAGTCTTCCTCTTAATATTAAACAAGACTACCGAGCTCCAAGGAGTAAAAACAATTGCTTATCAAAGGTAAACCAGCTAATCTTCCTAGCTATAAAGACTTTGCTCCATCTGACCATGGTGACATCACTCCCTGCTCGTTTTCTAATCAGGAAGGGAGAACAGGACGGTTACCAAACAAACCTGTGTGCACTCAGAGCAGATACAATCTATCTTATCTCCTGACTAGGGTAATGTCCTAAAAGAACAATAGGGGACATGTCCGAAAATTGGCGGCGCGGCAGTTTTTAGGTGCATTAATTCAGTGTAAAGTGCGCCAGATCCTCTAAAAAATCTGGTATCAGGTATACATTGCATGGTAAACGTAATGCACCTAAAAAGGCGCATTGCACAAATTGCGGCACATAGCATATCATTGGTGGTGTATGTAAAGTGCCTATCGAGGCGCATTGCGCGACGGAGGCACGTAACATATCATTACTAGTGTATGTAATGCGCCTTAATAGGTGCATTCCGTTATGGAGGCACACAGCGCATCATATTTAGGCGCATTACAAAGTGTCGTGCCCGACGTATAATGCGCCTAGTTTTGCTGTACGACAGTTCATTTACATCGAGAATATGGCGTCAAAAGTGGTTTTGCCGCAAAATAAACCAAAAAACTGGCGTTTGCATATTGGGACATGTCGCCTAATGTGTTTAGTAAAGGCCTTCATTTACTGTTCCCTACAGGGCGGACGTGCTCACTGTTGACTCATTCAAAGTCTATGACAACAGCAAAGATAGCTGAGTGTTGGTCTTGGCTATCTCCGTCGAAGCAAGAAACAATGGAGGACTTGGGACCCCCATTTATCACCCGGTGGAGGTGGAGACTTTCCTCACCTATCCTGTGGGACAGTGATAAATATCGATTCTGACACAACCCCTTTATCTTAAACTGCTTTATGTTTAAAGGGCTTGTTCAGTTAATTTAGTTTTTATGTTATTACTTAACTAAAAAATGTTATTATGACCTGAATAGAGTTTAATGACTTTATCAAATTCATAGGTATTCTACAATTTGTATTTTCACATTAGTTTTATTATTAGTTCTATGGCCTTAGGTGACAAAGTTCTATTCAGAACATCATCCCTCACTATTGAATGGGTGGTTTGCTACCAAGGTGCCAGCCTGCCTACTTACAAGCACACTTGCCAAATAGATATATTATCTATTTATCTATCTATGTCACATCTATCTATCTATCTATCTGTCTATCTGTCTATTTATCTGTCTGTCTCATATCTATTTATATATTGCACATTTATCTATCTCATATCGATCTATCTATCCAATCTATTTTAATATCTATTCTCATATCTATCTATCTATCTATCCATATCTTTTCTATCTTCTATTTCTATCTATCTCTTTATCTATCATCTATCTCAATCTATCTATCTCATACTCTATCTTATCTATCTATCAATCTTCCAAATCTTCTATTCAATCTATCTATCTATCTCTATCTATCTTCATTTCTATCTTCTATCTTCTCATATCTATTATATATCGTACATTATCTATCTCTTATCATCTATCTATCTCATATCTATCTATCTGTCCCATATCTATTTTATATCGCACTACTTCATCTTTTCATATTTTATCTATTTTGTGTCACTCTATTATCTATCTATTTTATCTCATATGTCTATCTATCTTTCTATCTTTTATCTATAAATTTATCAAACTTCATATCTATCTTTTCATCTCATTATGCCTATTGCTCTATCTCTCTTCTGTCTGTCCCCACATCTATCTATCTTCTATCTGTCTATCCTTCTACTACTCCTTACACTTCTGTCTATTGGTGCCCATCTATTATCTACACACACTGCTATCTTGCACATCTATTACTCATCGCATCTTTACAAATGTACCTAACTTTCTATATCTATCGCCGGTAGTCAGGATGCTGCCGCATCTATAGTGTAACCACACTCCCGAAAGCAGTGTCCCATTGCTTTGCATAGTGTAACGTTTCATTTTGGGATGTGGGCTTCCCAAACAAAGTGGGCATAATCATCTGCTGGGCATGTGCACTAGTCAGCCGGCACTTCTATACTGCAGCCGCCCACCGCCCTCCCCGAAGGAAACATCACAGTAGTCTCAAAGGCTTATAGGAAAAAAGCTGTAATCCCTTAGCAGCTTCTATTGGGTGTAGAAATCTTCAAGTCGCATGTGACTCACTGAGCCTTGCAATGTGAAAGACATCATAACCACGCCAGGTTGTTCATCTGCAGACAGCTGTTTTGAAGTGTTTGCCCTTCATCAGTGCAGAGTACAGCTTACTGGATGTAGGGCAAGCAATTTGAAACCGCTGTCTGCAGATGTACAAGGTGGCAGGGTTTTAATGTTTTTCACATTGCAAGGCTCAGTGAGTCGGATGTGACTTGAGGAACGCTACATCTCTAATTGGAAATATTCACATTACAAAGTATCATTTGTCCCAAGTACCAATCCCAGTTGTGTGTTACTTTGTGTGCAGCACTATGTGGTGGTCTACCTCATATCTTAAGCACCCCTTGAAGGAGATGAAACCCGTCTGTTTGTTGATGTAGAACTCGGCGTTGGGATCGGTGGGGGTCTGGGACTTTAGATAATAGTTGACGATCGAGTTTGGGCTGTTTTCTTCGTCCTTGTCGTAAGCCAGCAATGAGAAAACAGTATAACCTGAAATACAGATACATTCCTCTGTCACTGATGGAACCAAACATGTCCCCAGGCCTCTCAGGCGACAAGCATGGAAGGTCCCTGGTGTCAGCCTTCATTACTTATATTACTGGCTCCCCGCTCATATCCAGCTGTGAAATTCCCCATCCACGCTCCACAATATTACACTGCTCGTCACTGGTTCCGGGAAGGATGGAGATTTTCAGGTGTAGATAAAAGGAGGGGCC
>JAODAL010052356.1:0-26037 GCA_025379985.1 Phyllomedusa bahiana
TGCACCTTTCAATTAAACCTGGGGTGAATATAGAATTGCTGTTTTAAGATTTACGTAGATGCTGCGGCAATGAACATTTCTGGGGTGCGCAAAAGTCAAAAAACACTAAACTGTAATTTTTTGGGTATAAAAAAACGGTATTTTTGCACCTTTCAATTCACCTGTGGTGAATATAGAATTTGCTGTTTTAAGATTTACATGGATGCTGCGTCAATGAACAATGCTGGGTGCGCAAAAGTCAAAAAACACGTAACTGTGATGTTTTCGTACGATACACGTATTTTTTGGCAACAAACAACCTGTGCTGACTACAAGATTGCTGTATTGTAATTTAACTGCAAGGTGGTTTATATCAACATTAACAGGTGTAATGGGTAAATTGAAAATGAACAACTATCTGAAATTATACTGATAATAAAAGTGGATTTTTGCAGCTAACAAAGAGACCTGCAGTTACTAGAAATGATGTTTATCCAATATAAGTTCAGGCTGCCCAATATCCAGGAAATATTTCAATAGCAAACTGTTAATAATAAAGTATTCCACTACAATGTCTACACTAAGTTTGGGGTGAACTTTATCCAGTGTTCTTTATAGATAGAGCTTGTCTGTGTTCGCCCGCGGCCCCCCCCCCCCCCCCGCCCCCCCACCCAGCCGTGAATTTACAGGGGTTTGATGCTGCTTTAAAATTCTATAGCTAACTACAATAAAATCTTCAAATCTCTAATCTAACTAAATTGGAAGGATAAACAGCTAATAGTAGAGGTTTCTCTGTGCAGAAATAGACTAATTTCGCTGAGCTGTTTGGCCACAGGCAGAGGCAGGTCCTATCCCTATGAGACGCTGAGAGACACTGAGGCTGAAACAGGAAACGTGTTCTATGTAAAAAGGGTCATGTGTTTTTTCCAGCCAATCGCAACCATACAAAATCCAGCCCATGACGTCGCACACACATCTCACCCTGCTCTATACTGGAATATGATGTGCTGGCCGCCCAAATAACAGGAAACGCCGAAAAAAGGTGCGATCTTTAAAAGATGATGCTCAGATTTTAACCTTAATTATCGCATGATCTGGAAATTTCGATCACCATAAAAACCTTGCCGATTCCAACTTTGTCGATAAAAATCGCTCAACACTAGTGACCAGGTAAGAAAAATTGTATTCATCCATATTCAAATGAAGACTTAGGTGGGTACTATATTCATTATATAGGCAGTCCCCGGGTTACAAACGGGATAGGGACTGTAGCTTTGTTCTTAAGTTGAAATTGTATATAAGTCGGAACAGGTATATATATTAAATGTAATTCCAGCAAAAACTATTTTTTTCTAGTTTTGGATAGTGCAGGGAAGGGTTGTTACATTTGTTTTGCTGTGTGTGCCCTTTTTTAGAAGAGTTCACCTAACGTTCTGTATCTCATGTGCAGCTCTGGCATGCTGGCACTTGGTTATCAGGGGGCTTGACTCAGTGTTGCATGTCAGCCACGCCCCATAAGTCTCCGTTTGTAACTAGGGGACGTATGTAATTCAGAATGATGTAAGTCGGGGACTGCCTGTATATTAAAGCTTTATTGCATATTATTAAAAATTAAGTTTTAATTCTGGGGTTTCTTTTGTGTTGGTTTCAGTTTAGTGAAGTCTATCGGTGCCCTAAGTCAGGATTTATACTTTAACAACAGAAAATAAAAACATACAAAAGTATGCAGTGGGCAGTGAGTTTGTGACAGGTAATTCTCCCAGTGGCATGCCACTTTTAAAGTAAAAGTCAGTACAGGCTTTTGTGGAGGTTAGTAATGGTTGATTGTGTAGATGTTTCCCTGGAGGGAATGAAATTCATAATGTGGCTGTTCCATTCTTTCAGCACTGTGAGTAAGTGACCTCATACTAAGGGTAGATCGATCCCATCTTTTGAAGATTTGTTTAGAAAGAAATCCCCATTTACATGGAGTATTGTTTTTCAAAGCTGTTGTAACAGGTAGTATCTTTGAGTTAGGTGGGATAACCTATCTTGTGGTTTGATTTGGATTTTTCCTGTTGTTAAGTCTAGTTGTGAACCAGAAGGCTAAAAAGGATTTGTAGATATTATAAAAATTAAACTTTCAGCATTTGATCCTGGTATGCCTCAGAAATGTATATTTTTGCAGCTTCTGCTACAACGATTCTGCATGGGTTTCATGTTTTGTCAGGTCAAGCAGATAGTTGAATCTGGTTCCTGTAGTGTGGTATCGCGGTCTTCTGCATTGTGTGCAAAAATTCGGAGTAAGCGGCGTTCACATGGCATTTTGGGATACGATTTTGGATCCGAAAATCGCATCCAAAACCACTGCAGTGATCGGATCCAACACGTATCCAACATGCAGCTGTGTGTTTGGATGCATGTTGGATGCAGCAGGTTCGCACCCTGTAGTTTAAAATAGGGCTCCTGTTGCACAATGAGACACACATCAGCAATCACTTGTGTGAACGCCATTGCGTGTTTCAAGTTAAAAGCAATGTAAATCACATTGCACATTATTAGATACGTGTTTGAGTCCGTTTGGGGTCCGGCAGACGGATCCAAACAACCATCTAAAAGCGTATGTTCACACGGACACAACACGGCGTGTAAACATATCCTGAGGGAGCTTTCACACAGAAAGTTTTTGGTGCATTTTTTTGCAGAAATGCATAGCATTAATTGTTGTGTATTTCTGCAAAAAACACATCAATCTTAAAAAGATGTGTGTCGACGTTCAGTTGGAAGATGAGTGTTGAAGGAACTAAGTCTATGGGTGCTATAAATTTAATATAATATATATATATATTAAATATATATATATATAATATATAGTATATATATAACAGATTATGATTTATACACAGTATATATATAATATTATAATATATATATATATATATATTATTATATAAATATATATATAATATAAAAAAAAACACTTTACATGATATAAAGTTGGGATATTTAAAGAATTCTATAAAACGTTTTAGGATTTTTGCTAATTTGTGGCCATCTGGGCACAATTAGTACATGGTAATTGTGACAGGCCAATATTACAACTCTCTGTGGTTAAATAAGGGAGCTATTACTAAATCCATAGGGTAATAGCAGAAAAAAAATGAAATGTTGAAAAATGAGGGCTGTTCCGTTGCAAAGGTAGGACAGTGTGAATTAATTCAGTTCAATTGTGAGCTGGCACTGTGGTAAAGAAAACGTAAGGCTTAGCCTTTAAATATGACCAAGGGACTCTATCACTAACATAATTTTTTAAACCTTTAGGGCGTGTTCTCACGGCACAGGACAAATACCGGCCGGTTTGCCGGCCGGTATTTGTCCTGTTTTGCGGCCGTCCCCACGGCCACGGGGGAAGGAGGGGGCGGCTTTTCTCTGCGTTGAGCGGAGAAAAGCCTCCCCTTTCACATTGAGATGCACATATTCCGTCCGGAAACCGGGGCGGAAGATGTTTCCCTTTCACAATGTTTGTGCGGCCGGACCGGGGGCGAAAAACCACCGTAAAAACCCGTGTTGGGACTTCCCGCAGGTTTTCCATAAAGCACAATGGTGCTCATTTTTGGACGGTTTTTGCAGGCGGTCTGAAAAACCGCAAACCGGCTGAAAAACCAGCCGAAAACATGCCATAGCCGTCGCGGCCAGTATTGACCTTTCTGACAGAACCAAATTTTTTTAAATTTTGACATATTGCCGACAATTCCGGCTTGAATAAGGGCGGGGCGGGGCGGGGCCGCTGCCCCCCCCCCATAACTTTCAATATCCACGGCCGTATTGCCCCTGGATAATGTGCATGTCACTGTTCTCCCCGCCCGGGATTCTCCGAGCGGGATGGAGAGACGGAATTCTAGTTCTCTATGAAAATGGATTACCGTAATTACTGCGACGGATTGGGGCCGTACTGCAGCGCAAATCGGCACGGCCAAAAACGGCTCCAAACCGCGCTCAAATAAGCCGGGTGAAAGGCCCAAATTTCAGCGTTCACATGTGGTAAAAGTGACAAGAAACTTTACTAAAAGTGTTTAGTACAATTACAATTATTTAATTATTATAAGTTTTTTTATATTAAATTACTTTACCAATAGAAATGCATTTATAGGGCCCCGTAGCTTCACATTTTGAAAAAAAATGTTGGGAAAAACTAAAGGACATGTTTTTTGCGGGAAGAGTTGACATTTTTAATGATACCATTATAAGGTTCATATGGAGCTTTTATAGCTTATTATTAGAGTTTTTGGGAGGTGTTTTGAACAGAATACAGCAATTCCAGAGTGAAAATAAGGGGGAAAACCAAATATTCGGAACTTTTGATGCTGCAGCGAAATCAATCCGTGAGATATTGCAGAGATTCTGGCCGATATTAACTCAAGATCCCTTGATATGAGACCTTATAGATAAAAGACTGGTGGTTACATATAGAAGAGGTTGGAATTTAGGGAATTTTTTGGTACGTAGTCACTATATACCACCTAAGACATGGCTAACTTGCAAGGTAAATGGCACATACAGATGTGGTAGATGCATGGTCTGCTATTTTATTCGAGTATCAAAATACTTGTAACATCACAGGGAGAACATAAACTACTGGGCTTTGCAAACCATAAGATCTAGGGAATTATCTATAAAATGCTTTTTGGGGTGGCTGCCCTTTTATACAAAGTTAAAAAAACCCTTTGTAGACGGGCTGAAAACGCGATCCGGGGAACACGGGGGGAAAATTTGAACAAAAAAGGGAAAACGTCTGTGGGAAAGGGACCCAAAAATGAGTTTAACATATGGACGATCCGAAAGATCTTTTTTCTCAGTTTTGGAGATTGTGACGCCGATTCCTCGTAGAGAGAAACATATTGGATCTTCAAACTAAACCATTGAATCCCCTTGGTCTCTTGGATATCTGTCCTTTGTTCCTTTCATTGAATAAGCATAATTATAAAATGTTTTTACTATTATGGGATTTAAACCATACAAAAATTTAAATTTGAGATGGGCGAATTTCCCGAAATTTGTTTCGTTCACTTCGCCGAAATTTTTCGGCAAAAAAATAACTTTGTTCCGAATTCCCTTTGGACGAAAAAAAAGTTTTTAAAAAAAAACCCATTTTTGGGCTGCACAGAGCCCGGGTGCTGTTAGAACGTTTTGCATGCTTTAAAAATGCAGAGGGAGCTTGGTTTGGTTTCCCTACAATGTTGTGTTTTGGTTTTTGACAAACCACAATGGGCGCCGCTTTCTCTTAAATCGCTTCACAAAAAAATTCCCCCCGGGGACTTAAGAGGGCAAAAAATGACCAAAAAACTGAAATGGGGAAAGTTGCCCCGAAAAGTATGTGAGCGACGCTGGAAAAAAAAAGCTTTAGGGGGCCCGGTGGCAAAATTAGTGAGAGAGTGTGGAGGCGGTGGACGGCGGCAGCAACGAGCATGCCATGAGGTCTCAGAAAGTGGCACAATGACATTCTGGATGGGGCAAAAACAGGAATAGGCCACAGAGTGGCAAAAGAACAGAGTGGAGGTACACGGGCAGCAGGCTGCAAGAGGTCCAGACGTGGCACAATGACAGAGTGTGTAGGTCACGGCATCAGCACAAAGCAGCAGCATGAGGTCAGACAGGTGCCAATGAAGAGTGTGTAGGTAATCAGCTGGCAGCCACAGCAGCAGCATGGGTCAGACAGTGGAACTATGACATTCTGGAGGTGGCAAAAAACAGGAGTAGGCCACAGAGTGGGACAATGACACAGTGTGGGAGTTCACAGGGGGGGCCGCTGCCACAGCGCTGCAGCATGAGGTCAGACAGTGGCACAATTGACATTAAGGAGGTGGCAAAAACAGGAGTAGGGCTCAGCGTGGGACTATGGACACAGTATGAGGTCACGGCAGCAGCCACAGCAGGCAGCATGAGGTCAGACAGGTGGCTCGTGACAGAGTTTGTCAAGTCCACAGCAGCAGCCACAGCAGCTGCAGCATGAGAGTCAGAACATGTGGCACTATGACATTCTGGAGGTGGCATAAAACAGGAGTATGCCACAGAGGGGGACATGACACAGTGTGAAGGTCCTGGCAGCAGCCCAACAGCCTGCAGCATGAGGTCAGACAGACGGCAACTATGACAGGAGTGGGAGGTCACCGCAGCAGCCACAGCAGCAGCATGAGGTCAGGGCCGGTGGCACAATGACATTCTGGAGGTGCAAAAAACAGGAGTTAGGACACAGAGTGGGACAATGACTACAAGTGTGGAGGTCACGGGAAGCAGCACACAGCATGTCAGCATGACGTTCAGACAGTGGCACAATGACATTCTGGTCGGTGGCAAACAAAAACAGGAGTAGGCCACAAGAGTGGGAATAGCGACACAGTATGGGAGTCACCGGCAGCAGCCACGAGCAGCACGCACATCATGACGGTCTGGAACAGACAGTGGCTCAATGACAGAGTTTGGAGTCCGGCAGCAGGACACAAGAGCAGCATGGAGGTCAGGAAGTGGGCATAATGACATTCTGGAGGTGGCAAAAAACAGTGAGTAGGCCACAGAGTGTGACAAATGACACAGTTGTGGAGGTTCGACGGCAGCAGCCACAGCAGCAGCATCGAGGTCAGACAGTGGCACACAATGACACAGTGTGTAGGTCACGGCTAGCAGCTATAGCAGCAGTCATTGAGGTCAGGACAGCTGGCACAATGACACAGTGTGTGAGGTCACTGGCAGCAGCCACAGCAGCAGCATCGAGGGTCAGACAGTGGTCACAATTGACATTCTGGAGGTGGCAAAAACCAGGAGTAGGTCCACAGAGTGGGATATGACACAGTATGGAGGTCACAGACCCCCGGCAGCAGCCACAGCAGGCCGCATGAGTCAGAACTCAGTGGGCACAATGACAGAGTTGTGGAGGTCACGCAGCAGCCACAGCTAGCAGCTGAGGTAAGGCAGTGGCACATATGACAATTCTGGGCAACAGCCACAGGCAGCAGCATGAGGTAAGACATGTGGAACAATGTCAGTGTGTAGGTCACTCTGGCAGCAAGCCACAGCCAGGCAGCAGCCTAGCCACGCGATGTGAAGATTAGGTCTGACTGTGGCACAATAACATTTCTGGAGGTGGACAAAAATACAGGGACGTAGGCCATAGAGTTGGACAATGACACAGTGTTTGGAGGTCACAGCAGCAGCCACAGCTGCTGCATGTGGTCAGGCAGTGGCAAAATCAAATTCTGGAGGTGGAAAAAACTGGAGTAGCCCACAGAGTGGTACAATGGACCACAGTGTGGAGGTCACGGCAGCTGCCACAGCAGCAGCATGAGAGTCCAGGACAGTGGCACAATGACAGAGTGTGTAGGTCACGGCAGCAGCCACAACAGCAGATGATGTAAGGACAGTTGCACAATGACAGCGTGTGTGGTCACCGGGGCAGCAGCCACAGCAGCAGCATGAGGTCAGACAGTGGCACAATGACACAGTGTGTAGGTCACCGCAGCAGCCGCACCAACAGCATGAGGTCAGACAGTTGCACAATCATATTCTGCAGGTGGCAAAAACAGGAGTAGGCCACAGAGTGGGACAATGACACAGTGTGGAGGTCACGGCAGCAGCCACAGCAGAAGATGTAGGGTCAGTCAGTGGCACAATGATAGAGTGTGTAGGTCACGGCAGCACCACAGCAGCTAGCATGTAGGGTAAGACAGTGGCACAATGACAGAGTTTGTAGGTCACGGCAGCAGAACAGCTGCAGCAAGAGGTCAGACAGGTGGCACAATGCACAGTGTGTAGGTTACCGCAGCAGCCGCCCATCAGCTAGCATGAGTTCAGACAGTGGCACAATCCCACATTCGGAGGGTGGCAAAAACTGGAGTAGGACCAGGTGGGAAAATGACACAGTGTGGATGGGTCACGGCAAGCAGCACAGCAGAGCAGCATGAGGTCAGGCTGTGGCACAATGAAGACACGTGTGTAGTCACGGCAACAGCCTACAAGCAGCAGATGTGGTCAGACAGTGGGCACAATGACATTTGGAGGTCGGTAAAAACAGGAGTAGGCCACTGAGGGAGACAATGGCACGTATGGGGGTACGGCAGCAGCCACAGCAGCAGCATGAGGTCAGGCAGTGGACACAATCACATTCTGGAGGTGGCAAAATCAGGAGTGGGCCTCAGAGTGGCACAATGTCACAGTGTGGAGGTTTCGGCAGCAGCCCAAAGCAGAGAATAGTGGTCAGACAGTGGCACAATGAACAGTGTGTAGGTTCACGGGCAGCAGCCACTGCAGCAGCAGAGGTCAGTCAGTGGCACTAATGACATTCTGGAGGGTGGCAAAAAAAACAGGAGTAGGCCACAGAAAGTGGCACACTGTCTCAGTGTGAGTTCACGGCAGCAGACCATCAGCAAGCAGCATGTGGTCGACTATGGCACAATGACACAGTCGTGGAGGTCACGGCAGCGCCACAGAGCAGGCATGAGGTCAGACAGTGGACAGTCACATTCTACCTGGTGGCAAAATCAGGAGTAGGCCACAGGAGTGGGAAATGGACACAGTGTGGAGGTCACGGCAGCAGCCACAGCTGCAGCCATGAGGTCAGAGAGTGGCACAATGACATGCTGGAGTGGCAAAAAACAGGAGTAGGACCACCACAGTGTTGGTCAATGAACAGTGTGGAGGTTCACGGCTGCAGCCATCAGCAGCTGATGAGGTCCAGAAGAGTGGCACAATGACCGGAGTGTGTAGGTCACTGGCAGCAGCAACTGCTGCAGCATGAGGTTAGCAGTGGCACAATGAAAGAGTGCGTAGGTCACGGCACAGCCTGCCTCAAGCAGCATCAGGAGGTCGTCAGTGGCACTATGACACAGTGTGTAGGTCCGCAAGCAGACGCACCAGCAGAATGAGGGCAGACAGTGGACAATCACATCTGCAGCTGGGCCACAAACAGGAGTAGGCCACAGATGTGGGGACAATGACACAGTGTAGTGTTGGAGGTCACGGGCAGCAGCCACAGCAGCCAGCATGAAGGTCAGGCAGGGGCACAAATCACATTCTGGAGGTGGCCAAAAACAGGCGTAGGCACAGAGTGGGACAATGACAGAGTGCCGTAGTCACACGGCAGGCATCCAACAGCAGCAGCAATGAGGTAAGACAGTGGCCACGATGACAGGAGTGTGTAGGTATGGCAGCAGCCACTGCAACTGCAGTGTGGTCAGACAGTGGCACAATGCAATGGGTGTAGGTCACTACTGCTGCCGCAGCAGCCGATGAGGTCAGGCAGTGGCACAATCATTTGCTGGGGAGGTGGCAAAAACAGGAGTAAGGCCAAAAGAGTGGGACATGACACAGTGTGGAGGTCACTGGCAGCAGCCACAGGAGCTGAATGAGGTCAGACAGTGGCACAATGACAGAGTGTGTAGGTCACCGGCAGCAGCCACAGCAGCAGCAAGGGGTAAGACAGTGGCACTAAATGACACAGTGTGTAGGTCCCCGGCAGCAGCCACGCATGCAGCATGATAGGTCAGACTGTGGAACAATGACATTTCTCGGAGGTGGGCAAAAAAAAAAACCAGGAGTAAGGCATTAGAGTGGGAAAATCCCACAGTGTGGAGGTCACAGCAGCTGCCACAGCAGCAGCATGAGGTCAGACAGGGCCACAATCAATTCTGCAGGTGGCCAAAAAACAGGAGTAGGCCATCAGAGTGGGTCAATGACCACTGTGATGCGAGGTCACGCAGTTAGCACCAGCAGCAGCATGAGGTCAGAGAGTGGCAATGTCATTCTGGGAGGGTGGCAAAAACAGGTGTAGGCATCAGAGTGGGAACAATGACACAGTGTGTAGGTTAACGGCAGCAGGCTCTAGCAGCAGCATGAGGTCAGACAGTGCACAATGAGGTGTGTAGGTCACGGCAGCAGCCACAGCAAGCAGCATTGAGGTGAAGACGTGGCATCTCGATGACAGAGTGTGTAGAGTCATGGAAGCTGCCACAGCAACGCATGTGGTCAGACAGTGGCACAATGTCAAGTTGTAGGTCACTGCTGCAGGCCGCAGCTGCAGCGTGAGGTCAGACAGTGGACAAATCACATTCTGGAGGTTTGCAAAAAACAGGAGTTGGCCACACAGAGGTGGGACAATGACACAGTGGGAGGTCACGGCGGCAGCAACCACTGCGCAGCATGAGGTCAGACAGTGGGACAATGACAGAGTGTGTAGGTCACGGCAGCAGCCACAGCAGCAGCATGAGGTAAGACAGTGGCACAATGACACAGTGTGTAGGTCCCGGCAGCAGCCACAGCAGCAGCAGCCACAGCAGCAGCATGAGGTCAGACTGTGGCACAATGACATTCTGGAGGTGGTAAAAACAGGAGTAGGCCACAGAGTGGGACAATGACACAGTGTGGAGGTCACGGCACGCGAGCTACAGCAAGCCCCAACTGCATGAGGTCAGAACAGTGGCCACAATGACAGAGTGTGGAGGTCACGGGCAGGCAGCCACAGCCGCTGCATGAGGTCAGACAGGTGGCACATCCATTCTGGATGGTGGACAAAAACAGAGTAGGCCTACAGAGTGCACAATGACACAGTGTGGAGGTCGCTGCAGCAACCACAGCAGCAGCATGAGGTCAGGACAGTTGGCACAATCACATTCTGGAAGGTGGGCAAAATCTGGAGTAGGCACAGAGTGGACATGACACTGGTGGAGTCTCGAAGCTGCTCACAGCAGGAGCATTGGAGTCAGGCAGTGGCACAATCACATTCTGGAGGTGGCAAAAAAAAACGGCCAAAAAGAGTAGGCCACAGAGTGGGACATTGAGACAGTGTGGAACGGTCACGGCAGCAGTACGAGCCGCAGCATGATGGTCAGACAGTGGCACTATGACAGAGTGTGGAGGTCATGGGCAGCAGCCACAGCAGCAGGCATGAGGTCAGACTAGTGGCACAATCACATTATGGAGGTGGCAAAAAAAAACAAAGAGTAAGGCTACAGAGTGGACATTGACACAGTGTGGAGGTCACGGCAGCAGCCACGGCAGCAAGTCATGAGGTCAGGCATAGTGGCACATTGATTGAGTGTGTTTGTGGGTCAACAGCAGCAGCCACCAGGCTGCTGCTTGAGGTCAGACAGTTTCACAAATGGAACAGTGTGTAGGTCACGCGCAGCATCCACGCAGCTTGCAATGAGGTCAGACGCAGTGCAATAAATGACACAGTGTGTAGGTCACGGCAGCAGCCAACTGCAGCAGCATGAGGTCAGACAGATGGCACACATATACTTTCTGGAGGGGTGGCAAAAACAGGAGTAGGGACACAGAAGTGAGACAATGACACAGTTGTGGCGGTCACGCAGCAGCCACAGCAGCTAATGAGTCTTCAGGCTGATGGCCACAATCACATTTGGAGGTGCAAAAAAACATGAGTGGGCCAACAGAGTGCACCAATGACACAGTGTGGAGTCACGGCAGCAGCCCACAGCAGCAGAATGTGGTCAGACAGTGGCACATTGACTATAGTGGGTCTGGTCATGGCAGCAGCACAGACAGCATGATGGTCAGACTCAGTGGCACAATGACATTTGGCTGGTGGCAAAACAGGAGTAGGCACAGAGATGGGGACAAATGCCACAGTTATGTGGAGGTCACGGGCAGCAGCCACAGTAGCAGAGTGAAGGTCTGGGAAGTGGCAACAATGGACACAGTGTGTAGGTACCGGCAGCAGCCACGCAGCAGCGACATGAGGCAGCATGAGGTTTCAGGCGAGTGGACAATGGACACTCGTCTGTGTACTGGTCACGGCAGCAGCCACAGCTAGCAGCAGCCACAGCAGCAGCATGAGGTCAGGCATAGTGTGACAATGACATTCAGGAGGTTGGGTAAAAACAGGAGTAGGCCACAGAGTGAGGACAATGGGAACACAGTGGGAGGTCATGCAGCAACACAGCATGCAGCATGGGAGTTCAGGACAGTGGCACTCATCACATTCTGGAGGTGGCAAAAAACAGGAGTAGAGCCACAGGAGTGGCACAATGACACAAGTGGGAGGTCACGTGGCTCGAGCAGGCCACACGAAGGTGAATGAGGTCAGCAGTGGCACAATCACATTCTGGATGGTGGCAAAAACACGGAGTAAGGCCACAAGATTGGCAATAAATGACTCAGTGTGGAGGTCACGGCTGTAGCACAGCGCACAATGATGGTCAGGACAGTAGGCACAATGACACAGTGTGTAGGTCACGGCAGAAGCCACAGACAGCAGCTCATGTGGTCAGACACGTGGGCACAATGACATTATGGATGGTGGCAAAAACAGGAGTAGGCCACAGAGTGGGACAAGACACAGTTGGAGGTCACGGCAGCAGCCATAGCAGCTGCATGAGGTCAAGACAGTGGACACAAATGACAGATGTGGCTAGGTCACGGCAGCAGGCCACAGCAGCAGACATGAGGTATGACAGGTCACAATGACACAGTGTCGTTGTCACCAACAGCAGCCGCAGACAGCTGATGCGGTCAGACAGTGGCACCCATTCACATTCGAAGGTTGGCAAAAATCAGGAGTAGTTAAGGCCACAGAGTGGGACATTGACACAGTCTGGAGGTCTCGGCAGCAGGAACAGCAGCAGCCTTGAGGTCAGGCAGTGGGCACAATACATTCTGAAGGTTGGTAAAAACAGGAGTATGGCCAAGTGTGGGACAATGACCACAGTGTGGAGGTCACTTGCAGCAAACCACAGGCAGCAAGCATTGAGTTCAGACCAGTGGCACAATCACATTCTGGAGGTGGCAAAACTGGAGTAGGCCACAGAGTGGCACAAATGACAACAGTGTGGACGGTTCACGGCAGCAGCCCACAGCAGGAGCATGAGGTCAGGCGTGGCACAATCACATTCTGGGAGGTGGCAAAAAAACGGAAGTAGGCCACAGGAGTGGCAAAATGACCAGTGTGGAGGTTCACGCGTAGCCACAGGCAGAGAATGAGGTCAGACAGTTGGCACAATGACACAGTGTGTAGGTCACGGCAGCAGCCACAGCAAGACAGCATGAGTCACAGACAGGGGCACAATGACATTCTGGAGGTGGCAAAAAAAACAGGAAGTAGGCCACAGAGTTGGACCCAATGACACGTGGTGAGGTCACGGCAGAGCCTAGCAGCCAGCATGAGTCAGACATTGGCACAATGACAGATGTCTAGGTCACGGCCAGACCACAGCAGCAGCATGAGGTCAAGACAGTGTTCACAATGACACAGTGTGAGGTCACACAGCAGCCGCAGCGAGCCAATCATGACGGTCAGACAGTGGGCACAATTCACATTTGAAGGTGGCCAAAACAGGAGTAGGCCACAGAGTGGGACAATGACACAGTCTGGAGGTACGGCAGTCAGCCACCAGGAGCAGCATGATGGTCAGGCAGTGGCACAATCAAATTTCTGGATGGGTGGCAAAAAAAGAGAAAGTAGGCCACAGGCACCTCACATTTCATAGATCCCAATAAATATCTAAAAAGGGGAAATAAACAATGACACAGTGTGATGTGGGGTCACGGGCAGCAGCTACAGCACCGCATGAGGTCAGACAGTGGCTTAAGGTCTTGCACTCAATGACAGAGTGTGGAGGTCACAAGGGGCAGCAGCCAAGCAGCCTAGCATGAGGTAAGACAGTGGCACAATCACATTCATGGAGGTGGCAAAAACAGGAGTAGGCCTCAGAGTGGTTACAATGGAACAGTGTGGAGGTCACGGCAGCAGCCACAGCAGCAGCATGAGGTCAGGGCAGTGGCACAATGACAGAGTGTGTAGGTCTCAGAAGCCGCCACAGCAGGAGCATGAGGTCAGTCAGTGGCACAATGACACAGTGTGTAGGTCACGGCAGAGAAGCCACAGCAGCAGCATGAGATCGGACCGTGGCCATGACAAAGTGTGTAGGTCACGGCAGCAGCCTCAGCTGCAGCATGAGGTCAGTTCAGTACAGTGAACATGACATTCTGGAGGGTGGCAAAAAACAGGAGTTAGGCCACTAGAGTGAGACCATGCCACAGTGTGTGGCGGTCACGGCAGCAAGCCACAAGCAGCACGCATGAGGTCAGGCAGTAGCACAAGTTCACATTCTGGAGGTGGCAAAAAGGAGTGGGCCACAGAGTGGCACAATGACACAGTTGGAGGTCACGGCTGCAGCCACAGCAGCAGCATGAGGTCAGGCAGTGGTCACAATCACATTCTGGAGGGTGGCAAATACACGGAGTGGGCCACAGGAGTGGGCACAATGACCAGTGTGGAGGTCACGGCATGCAGCGAAGCAGCGCATGAGGTTTAAAGGACATAGTGGCAAATGACAGGAGTGGTGGTTACGGCTGCAGCCCACTGCGAGCAGCGGAGGTCAGACAGTGGCCACAATGACACAGTGTGTAGGTCACCGCATCAGCCGCAACCAGCAGCATGAGGTCAGGACAGTGGCAAATCACATTCTGGAGGTGGCAAAAAAAAACAGGAGTAGGCCACAGAGTGGGACAATGAACGTGTGGAGGTCATCACAGCAGCAGCCACAGCAGCTGACATAGAGGTCAGGAAGGGGCACAATCACTACATTCTGGAGGTGGCAAAAACAGGAGTAGGCCAAAGAATGGGACAATGACAAGTCGGTAGGTCAGGCTGCAGCCACAGCAGGCTGCCATGAGGTACAGACAGTGGCACCGAAAATGCCAGAGGTGTGTACGGTCACGGCTGCCGCCACAGCCAGCAGCCTTTAGGTAAGACGTAGCACGATGACAGAGTTTGTGTAGGTCATAGGAAGCAGCCACAAGCAACAGCCATGAGGTCAGACAGAGGACACAATGACACAGTGTATAGGTCATACATCAAGCCGCAGCAGCAGCACCGAGGTCAGACAGTGGCTCAATCACATTCTGGAGGTGGCACAAAAAAAACGGGTAGGCCACAGAGTGGGACAATGACTCTGTAGTGGAGGTCATAGCAGCGCAGCCACAGCAGCCATGAGGTCAGAATTGGACACAATGACAGAGTGTGTAGTGTCACGGAGCAGCCACAAAACAGCAGCATGATGAAAGACAGTTGCACAATGACAGAGTGTGTATGTCACCGGCAGCAGCCACAGCAGCAGAATGAGGTATACAGTGGCACAATGACACAGTGTGTAGGTCACAGCAGCAGCCGCTACCAAAACAGCATGAGGTCACAGACAGTTGCACAATCCATATTCTTCAGGTGGCAAACACGGAGTAGGCCACAGAGGGTGGGACAATGACACAGTGTGGAGGTCACGGCAGCAACCACAGCTGCAGCATGGAGGCAGGCCAGTGGCCACAATCCATTCTGGAAGGGGTGCAAAATACAGGAGTAGGCCAAAGAGTGGGACAATGACCACAGTGTGTTAGGTACCCCGGCCAGCAGCCACAGCAGCAGCATGAGGTCAGACAGTGGCACAATGGACAGAATGTTTAGGTCACGGGACAGCAGCACAGCAACAGCATGAGGTCAGACAGTTGCACAATCATATTCTGCAGGTGGCAAAACAGGAGTAGGACCACAGAGTGGGACAATGACACAGTGTGGAGGTCACGGGGCAGCAGCCACAGCAGCAGATGAGGTCAGGCAGTTGGCACAATCACATTTCTGGACGGTGGCAAAAACAAGGAGTAGGCCAAAGTAGTGGCACAATGCCACAGTGTGTAGGTCAACTGCAGCAGCCGCTAGCAGCAGCATGAGGTCAGACAGTGGCACAATCACATTTCTGGATGGTGGCAACAAAAACAGGATGTAGGCACAGAGTGGGGATCAATGACACAGATGTGGAGGTCACGCGGCAGACAGGCCACAGCAGCAGTTGAGGTCAGAAGTGGCACATCTGACAGAGTGTGTAGGTCCACTGGCTGCAGCACAGAGCAGCAGCATGAGGTCAGAAGTGGCACAATGACACTGTTGTAGGTCCCGGCAGCAGCCACAGCAGGCAGCCATAGCAGCAGCATGAGGTCAGGACTGTGGGTGACACAATGGACATTCTGGAGGTGGCAATAAAACAGGAGTAGGCATTAGAGTGGGACAATGAACAGCTGTGGAGGTTGTGGGGTACAGCAGCAGACACAGCAGCAAGCATGTGGTCAGGCGATGGCACAATCACATTATGGAGGTGGGCAAAAACAGGAGTAGGCCACAGAGTGGAGTCAATGTCACAGTGTGGAGGACACGGCGCAGCAACCGCAGCAGCATGGAGGTCATACAGTGCCACAATCCACATTCTGGAGGGGCAAAAAAGGGAGTAGGCCACAGGAGTGGCACAATGACACAGTGTGGAGGCACAGCTGCAAGCCAACAGCAGCAGCATGAGGTTCAGCTAGTTGCACATCACATCTATGGGTATCAAACAGGGAGTAGGCCACAGAGTGGGGACAATGACACTGTGTGGAGGTCACGCAGCAGCCACAGACAGCAGCAGGAGAGCAGACAGTTGGGCCAAACCCCAAAAACTGACAGAGTGTGCAGGTGTCAGGGGTGGCAATACCAGCCCTGGTAAAAGGATGGTTGGTGGCAGATGGAGAAACTGTCAGCAAATGTGTGGCATCAGACGGGTGTTGGCATCAGAATAGTTCTGAAGCAGGTAGTTTGAACCAAGACTCATTTTCTCTCAGTTTGGGTCGAGGCGTTCACGATGGCTGAATGTTAGTCTGAAGCCTTAAGGATTGGTGTGTGGAAATCTTTGGCCGATCCAGCCTGTTTCATCTTGACAAAGAGTAAGTCATTCCACATTTCACGGTGGATATGCGGGTTCTCCTTGGGGTAACGATGGCCCGCCGCAACCTGAACACCGACTCTGATGCCAACACTATGGACCGGGCCAGGACAGCTTCTCCATTGCAAACTCGGCAAGTTGCACCCACACATCCATTTGGTCTGCCCAGTTGTCCGCGAGGATCTTCTAACTGGGGTGGCAGGAGTTGCTGTCCTAAGTATGGCCACCAACCTGTTGGTTAGGATTGCTCAGGGTCCTGCTGTGCTGCTGCATGTGGCGACTTTCCCTCCTCACTTAGGCGGGTTGAAGGAAGCTGCTCATCAGTTGAACTCCAGGACTTAGTTGCTAGCTGGTGGAGCTGGGTACTGCTCCGACCACACCACCTTACCCGGCAGCTGCGGGAAGTTGTACGTGAGCGCTGAAGAACCCCGGTCAGACACTGTCAAGATGAGGGACGATGTCCGCACATAGGCACAGCGGCCAACTGACTACGGAAGGATTTTCCCCTGTTGTTTTTGAGTTTGTCCTCCCTTAAATAGCTGGGAAAAAACTCCCTTTTGGGGCCCGGGAGCGAGGGCCAATAGGGTGGAGAGCCAAAAGTCATCCTCTCCCCGGATGGATATTCGGTTGTCCACCCAGGCAAATCACATGCTGGGGCCCATCTGCAAAATGACTCAAGGTGCCCCCGCCTCCACTCCACTGTATCTGCCAGGGTTTGTTGCGGGTATCTCCTCGTCTTCCTCATCCCCATCTCCCTCCTCCGCGATCTGCCCCTTCTTGTAAACCGGGTAGAAAATCCACTCTTTTCATGAGAAAATGCTTATGCCCCCAATGTCCTTTCCTCCTCCTCCTCCTCTTTCAGTCCCAGCGGACTATTGGCCGCGAGATGTAGTCACCAATCTCGGTCTCCTCCCCAGACGATTTTTCAGCTCTGTTCCAGGACATGAAGCAGGGAATGACTTTATTCATCCCGTAGTCTGGCGCGACAAATAACGGGGCCTCCTCGAAGGGGCCTCAAAAAACGGCATGTCACGATGAGTCCCACTGGTGAATCAAATTTACACAGGGGAAATTTTTCCCCCCCCGGGATCATCAAAAAATCGTTAAGGGGCCTTTTCTTTCATACAGTGGGTCCAACTGTGCGGGCGGGAAATTTTTCCAACGAGTGGAAACATGATATCAGAGTGTGTTGGGGGAGGCGTTCTGCCCTGCAACTCGAGGGGGTGTTCCGGGCTTTGAGGAATGGTGAAGTGCATGCACATTTTCCGGGCCCATTTTCCCGAATGTTTAAAGATCGGTGGAAGACTTCAGGAACCTTTTACAACCAGATTGAACACGTCGCCATCCGGGCGCATGGACCACCCCTCCTCTTGGCGCGGCCCCATGTTTCTCCCATTGCCCGTCCCATGGTTTCCGTTTGCAGTTGGCAGGGGAAAAGCCCACATCGATTTCTTGCTCATACGGGAGCAGTTCCTCCCCCGTGTGACTTCTTTTTGCAGGGAAGCCAGGTGTGAATGGTGACACCCCTGTGCCCACAATGCGGGATGATGGAGCAGTACTTGTGGGCTGAGTGGGGGTGGTGGGGGGAGGGGGAGGCGGACATTGGGCGCAGGAGCCGCAGTTTTGAAATGTGGAGGAGAAAATGGCGTTCCTGTCCAAGTTGTTGGTGTGCCCCGGCCGGAAGCCCTTCCCCATGGGGGGCCCTAAAGGACATTACTGGCCTACCGAGTTCAGCTCCCGACGTCCGCGCTGCCGGCACCCTTGGGAAAAAACCCATAAACTCAAGCATGGCCACCTTTGTTCTACATATTTATAAAGTTGGGCGCTTTTTGGAAAAAAAAATTACGGTTGGAACTCCCATCTCGGCTCGGCACAAGCCTTTTGTTCTCTGAACGGTTTCAGAGCCCCCATTTGGGGAAAGGGGGGACCGCAGCACCAACAAAAATTTGGGCAAAAGGGACGGTCAGCTTCGCCCTTAGGATGGTTTGGGCGCATATGTTTCTCTTTGCCCAAACGCCTCGCTGAAAAGACTGTGGCGCCCTGGTAGCGAGAGCAGGAGCATCTGGGACCCGGGAATATGTCAAAAAGAAACAGCTCCCCCTTTTGCAGTGGTGGTGGACCTTTCCTGGTGCAATGGGATGCGTGCCCCTGGGGGCTGCTGCTGCGGGGGCAGGGGTGGACCACCAATCTGACACGTTTCTCCCAGGCCACCGGATGGTGACGCTGCTTTTTGTTGACGAGGGCCCTGGTTTCCCCAACTTGCCCCTGGGACGCTTCACTTCCTGCTTAAGTTCAACCTATACCCATATTTGGCTTCCGGGGTCTTAGCAATAAAAAGCCACACCGCCGAGTATCGGATTTTACCGCCCCGGTCCGCACGAGTGATAAGCCAACCCCTGCCTCACTGAGCCCCGTGCCGCTACTTTCTTGGACCTGGAAGCGGGTTTTTTACCCCTGGCCCTGGCTCCCGCCCTCCCCTGCTGCTTCCTGCGGATGACGGCCCACGACCCCTTTTTGGGTGCCCGTTGCCTGACGCGCAAGTGACCCCCTCTTCTCCTGAATATAAAGCCCTTCCCTTTCCCCGGCCCCTAATGCGGTCGGCTACACATCATCTATTTGTGTTTCATCGTCACTGCTGTCTCATCCCCGGTCTTGGTATGCAGGGCGACCCCTCAAACAGCCCTCCCCATGAAACCTCAACATCTATACTTCCGCCTACTGTAGAAAAAGGGGATATTGGCCCCCTTTCTTCGCTGCCAAGTAGTGCTGACTTTCCTTCAAATTGTTCATCCTCGCTATATAGTGGCGCTGACCCCGAACATAGTAGATCTCTGGTGAGGGAACCGGGTGGGGCGAGGGGTTGGGAAGGTGAAGGCTGCTGACCCGCTCCCCGGGGCCCTGCCAATAAGGGTTGTGTCTGACGTTCCCCCCCCACTCTTGGCTGGGGGGTTTTCAGATGTCATCGGGGAAGTGGATGATGTCAACCAATTTAAGAAAAAATGGGTTGTAGTCAGCACACGGGCGCTAATGCAGGGCAGTTGTGGCCCCGAGTACCCCCGCTGCGACGTCCCCCTTTCTGTTTCTGCTCCAGGATTTTTTGTGCCTCTGCCCCTTGCAGGTGGCAGAGCCTGCCACTCTCTGTCTGACAGACTGTTTGTTCTAAGTGTAGCAGACACTGTTTGATGAAGATATCTGTATTATGATAAATATACACCCTGTATTTGACTCCAAATGAACCAAGTATCAAGAGCTTGGTAACCCTTGGAATATAAATTGCGCTCCACACAAAATGGCCAGGAAAAATTGACTTGTATGTGCCGTTTAAAAACTGTGTATTTTACTGGATGTAAAGGCTTTAATTAACCTTCGGATTATGAATTATGCTACAGAATTTCTTCTGTGGCGGTTGAATAACGAAAGCTTCTTTTAACTGAGTGCAACTGAACAGAAAAATATTAGTTAACCCTTGGATGTAAATTGACGCCAAAGAATTGAGCCACCACAAATACTAGCTGTGTAGCGTGATACAATGCTGGTGTTTTTTAAGCCACACAACAAGAGATAAAATTGTAATTAACCTTTGCTTAGTGAATTGGCTACAGGAAAAATGTATATATTTTGGCGGTGAAAATGGCGGTTTCTTAGAGTCACCACAACAGCAGAAAAAACAGCGCTTAATTAACCCCTGGATGTAAATTGCGACAAAGAATAGAGACACAACAAACTAGTAGCTTTGAAGCGTGTTACAATGCGGAGTTTTTTACGCCTCACAAACGAGATGGATAAAATTGTAATTAACCTTTGCTTTGTGAATTAGGGTACAGGAAAAATGTATATATTTTGGCGGTGGGAAATGACGGTTTCTTGGAGTCACACAGCTGAAAAAACAACGCTTAATTAACCCCCTGGATTAAATTGCGCCAAATAATTGAGCCACCACAAACTACTAGCATTGTAGCGTGTTACAATGCGGTGTTTTTTTTAATGCCACGCAACAAGAGTAAAAATTGTTAATTAACCTTTGCTTCGTGAATTAGACTACTGAAAAATGTTATATTTGGCGGTGAAAATGACGGTTTCTTGGAGTCACAACAGCTGAAAAACACGCTTAATTAACCCCTGGATGTTAAATTGCGCCAAAGAATTGAGCCACCACAAACTAAAAAGCTTTGGGCGTGTTCCCAATGCGGTTTTTTTTTTAGGGCCACACAAAAGTAATAAAATTTTTAATTATTTTGCTTGGGGAATTAGGTCCCGGGGAAAAAATGTTTTTATTTTTTGGCAGTAAAAAATGACGGTTTCTTGGAGTCACACGCTGAATAAAAAAACGTTTAAATTTAAAACCCCGGATGAAAAATTCCCGCCAAAATTGAGCCACCAAAAAAATACTAGCTTTGAAAGGTTTGTTCCCCAATGCGGTGTTTTTTACGCCACACAACAAGAGATAAAATTGAAATTTAAAACCTTTGCTTTGAATTAGGTACAGGAAAAATGTATATATTTTTGGGGTGAAAATGAGGTTTTTTTGGGGAGTCCCCAAAAGCTGAAAAACAACGTTTTAATTAACCCCCTGGATGTAAATTGGGCCAAAAAATTGAGCAGCCAAAAATTGGTTGGGTTTTTTTAAATTGTAAAAAAACCGCTTTTTCTTTAAATGAATAAACAGGAACTGGCTTAGACCCCCCTTGGTTTATTTCAATGTGCTGTGAGCAGATAGGATTTAAAGAAATATGAAAGTGAAAGGGGGCGCAAAAGGGGCCCTTCCCAGACCCCAATTTTCCCAAAAAATTTAAAAATTGAACTTAAGAGAAGCAGTTTTGAGACAAGTGGGGAAAACCCCCAAAAAAAAATTGGGCTGTATAAAAACCCAGTTTTTGTAACAATCAGCTGCGGCAAAACCCTTTCCCCTTGATCATTTAAAAGTGAGACGGTATGAGCTCCCGGGCGTCGCGCCCGGACTTAAAAATAGGGGGGGGGTGCCCGTCAAACCCCGGGGGGTTTTGGGATTGGTTTTTCATCTTGAAACTGTCATGAAAGGGCAAAAATGGCCTTCTTCCCCCCAGAGTTCTTTCCCCCATGTTAAAAGTCATGGGGCTCGCAGCCCATTTTTCAATCAAAAGCCCCATTTTCGTTCCCCCAGGGGCCCCCCAACTTGGGACTTCGTTCAGAACCGAAGTTTTCCTGAAATTTTTAAAACGAATTCCACTTCGTTAGAATCAATTGCCCAATTTTTGTCCTTTTGGTTGAAAAGGTTTTTTTAGAAAAGGGAGACTGAAGTCATATCCTCCACCTTTCGCTGGACTGCATAAAATACAGGGATTTGTGTTTTGCTGCCATTTGGGATGCAATAAATACATAATAAATAAATTTACCATGTTTGTGATTCATTTTTAGGCTTAGTTCACACAGTGCATTATTGAATGCGTTTCTCTACTCCATCAGAAACACATGCAGCATTTTAAAAAAACACATGCTTTAAAAAAATACAAGTGGTTTTGCAATTAACTGGAAAACAGGTGAGATCTGAGTTAATTAGAAAAAGCATGTTTTTTTTTCAATTGCTTGCATTGTTAATGCAGTTAAAATATACAACAAAAACACATGTTTATGAAAAAAAACAAGAACAGGTAAATCAATTCTACTATTATTTTCTAAGCACAAATGAATCACCTGAATCCTGACCAGAACCAATCTGTCCAGGTATTGCATAGATACTTTCATTAAAGACCAAATTTTGTGCTTACCACTGCCTCTGAAATAATCCTTAGCTCGAGTTGTTGTAATCTGGCGAGTGCCAGACCTCAGCTGTGAACTTTGCAGCTCCAAGTAAATCTCATTCAGAAGTATTTGTAGTCGGCACCTTCTCCTAAGAAATACCATGTTTATTGAATCTGTTAAAAACGCCATAAAAACATAACCCCCACCACTAACATATTACAGGACAACTAGTACTTGATCACAGCACCATAGGGAAAGTTACCCCTCCCTATGATGTTTAGCGTTCTCATTAATCCTTGATGGAAGTTATATTGCAGCACTGCGATTCTAATGGTTTTTCACACTTCAAGTTTATAAAATGTTATCAATTAACAAAAATCATCAAACCAATTCTCGTATGTCAAAAAACACATCCTGTCATAAATATTCTTAAAGAAAGTGTCTCCACTCCAACTACAAAAAAACAACTATAAATTTTTTTTGGGGGGAAAAAACATTAAAAAAGCTTTTTCAGTCATGACTGAGCGTTTCGAGCAGGCAGGTTTCTTTTTAAAAAAATAGAACAACTACTTGCATGTCATTTTCTCACTTATAGAATGTATTTAAACCCTTCCAAAATATGCAAAATAAGATCCATGACACACATGTCATCAGTGATTCCCCCATGCTGTGTTTCGGCTGAACGCTTCATTTTTTAAATTATTATTTGTATTATTTTTTTTTTTATCATTGATTATTTTTTAGATGTACAAAATAATTTAAGATAAACGGCATAGCTTGAAGAAATCGGAACAGAATACCAACAATATTTAATGACTGTAAGGGTATGTTCACATGGGGTGTTGGATCCGTTTTGGATCCGAAAATCACATCCAAAAGCGCTGCGTCAAACACTCCTTTGACTTACAGTATATATAACTGAAAAGTTCTACAGCTTTCTAATATTCTATTTATTTTAACTTTTCATCACTTTTGAGATATTTGTTTGCCATCAGTCGAGGAGAACACTCTGGTTTACATTGATAGACAGTAAGGGCATGTCCCCACTGCACAGGTTTGCGGCCGGTTTTTCACACGGTTTGCGGTTTTGCTGGACGTTTTGAAAAAACGCTGCAAACGAGCTCAACGGGCTTCTTTTTTTTTTTTTTTTTTTCAAGCAAAATTTTTTTATTACATATTCAAGAATGGTACATAAACATAATATAACATTTTCTGAAGCAATAGAAAAGAAAAAGAACAGCAACAAAAATCCCTGTAGTATGATCACAACGTGCTTCTATTGATAACCCATGCTGCAGTCCCCACTGCACGGGTTTTTCCGGCCGGTGGTTTTCAATCCACCGGCCGCAAAATAAAACATGTATCAGCACATTCTTCCGTCCAGTTTTCGCATGGAATATGTTGCATGTCACATGGGAAGGGGAGGGTTCATTCCACTCATCGCGGAGAAAGCCACCCTCCCTCCCCCCGCGGCCGTGTGCACATAAACCAACCGGTATTTGTCCTCTGCCATGTAAACGGGCCCTAAATAGTACATACTCAGTCCTGGCTTTCAGCACACAATTCTGTGAAGTCTAGGTGGAGTTCTGTGAATATCTACATCAGCCAGCACAGCTAACCTTCTGCTTTGTATATGGATAAGTTTGCAGTTCAGTGTTTTAGCTCAAACAGCATTACTGGTACACATGTATTCAGTTGTTGCTGTGAAGCGCAGGGACTTACCCACTGTTTGATATCTTGCAAACATGACAAACGTTCTCATTACTTTCAGCAAATTAATATTTTGAAAATGGTGGAGAAAATGATAATGCAACGTTTTTGTACAAAGTTGTGAAAACTTTTACCAGTTATATGCCAATGACTAGTAAAGGTTGTCTTAGCAGAGGCAGTACCATTGGCAGGGATCTGAGGTCCAAAAAAATTTTCTTATGAAATGTATGAAACGGTTTTGGTCTAAAAACTCATTGTTTGCCCTTAGGTTTCTATGGGGAAAAAGTGAGTCTTATACCAAAAAAGGTTCAACATATGGCCATAAAGGGTTTTTAAATGAGAAATGTGAAGGAAAGAGCGGAGGGGGGACAAAAAAGGGCGGGAAGATTCAACTTCTTCAATACAAAAGTGAAAAGGGGTGCAGTTGGTAAAATCAGCAAGTAAGAAAAAAAAAACTAAAAAACAAATTTGTTATCCCCAACCTGGGGAAAAGGGAAGTCAGTTTTATCCTTGCTTACCGTTTGTAAGGAACAGCACTAAGGCAAAGGGGAAGGGGGCGCAAATGGGTAGCTGCACAGTTCGATTTTCCCAAGGGAGATTCCACCTGTTAAACACGAGCAACAAAATGGACATGTTTGTATAAAATCACCCTATTTGAAAAAACCCAAATGCCCTGGTTCAACTAAATCAGTTTGGCTGCAGTTAAAACATATCTTAGCATAAAGGATGCTTTTTTTTATTTACTTAAAAACTTAGCAATATTGAATATTCAAATTCTTAAAACTTTAAGTATTTTAAAAATCTGACAAATATTGAAATTTCAATTTTTTTATTTTAAAATGTGATGGGGAACCCAGATCTACCCGATTCAAAAGATTTTCACGTCCCCTGAAAAAGGAAAAAACCTTTAAATTTAAAAAATATCAGTCATCAATGCTAAATACCAAACTTCAAGATCGAGTTCAAGACCTGTTTATTTAATGTATAAATCTCAGTTTTGAATGTGTTTATAACGGTTTCCCCTTTAAAAAAGAATAAAAATTTTTCAAAGTTTTCCTTTTTTCAACCCGTGCTTCCCTTGGGAGAGCTTGTTTTTTTACATTGTCATAAAGGCTGAGGGGGGTTAATTTTCTGGAAAGCTTTCTTTCTCAGCCATCACCCAGCATTCCTACAAGGATACAGAAATGCATCGCTCACTCACTCCCGTGGGGAATATTCACCATCGTTCACAAAAAGAAGGTAGGGCATTCCTGGTGTAATGGGGTGATAAATAAAATGCCCCCATAGACACTAACCTGTACAGTTACAAACCCCAAAAAGTTTTTCACTGGAAATAATTGTAAATCTGCCATTTACAAACTTCCATTTCACCCAAAAAAATACAACCACAGAAGGTGGAAAATCCATATAAAAATGAGTTTTTAGCAATCAGGGTCTTCAGGAAATAAAAACCCTAAAATTGCAATAGGAATAAAAAAAGTACTTTGGCCCCGTCCCACTGCCAGGGAAAAATATCGGTCGGTTTATGACCGTATTGGTCCCGTTTTTTTGCGGTACACGGCCGCCGGGGGGGGGCTTTTCTTGCGATTGCAGAGAAAAGCCCCCCCCTTTCGCATTGACGGGTTTATTTCCCTCCCAAAAACCGGGGGAAAAAATAAAAATGTTCTATGTTTTTCCGGGACCGCCGGGCGGAAAAAACCGGCATTGGGGGGCTGCGCGGTTTTTCCGTGGAGGCCCATTTTAAAGTTTGTCAGACGGTTTTCAGACGGTTTTTTAAAAAACCGGGAAAACCCTCTGAAAAACCCGCTGCTAAAAAAGTGCCGTGGGGACAAGCCCATAGAAAGCAGTCCAAACCACACAGTCCTTAAAAAATCATCCCTACAATTGGAATTCCCCAACA